>MU228069.1:488257-504716 GCA_018584345.1 Thuja plicata
GTAAGTCTTCTACATACTTACTCCATGTAAACTTCAGGGTACACAATCTGAAGAGATTGGATCTCTTTCTGCCAAAATACTTTCATTGCATCTACTGTCTGAAGATGCGCGCATAGGGCATATGTCATTTTCTCCATTTTCATCAGATCCATGCAAGGACCTTTATCATATGTTGCAATGGTGGCATCAATCTGTTTGATGTTCTCATTTAGGACTGCTAGAGATGGCACAAGTGCATTTCTCAACTGAGTTTGTTGGACTCTTATCTTGCTGATCTCTAACTTAGCTTTCTCAATCTTGTCTAACTGCCCTTGATAAACATTGTTGCAGATGTTCATGTCTTGCGTGGATGTTTCAACTAATTTCCTAATGTTGTCCACCATGATCTCTACCTCTTCTACCTTTTTAATGTGCTCAGAGGTGAACTTCACTCTGTCCATGCAATTGGCTATAACTTTATTTCCCTTAGCTGCTAATTATTTTAGTATGGATTGCCCAATTTTTAAGGATTTCAAGTCTAAGGTAAAGTTCTTTACCAATTCATTCAGTCTCTCCTTTTTGTATTCATCTTCTCCAATCTTAGTAGCTGAATCTACTAGGCTTGTAAAATGTGATTAGAAGTTTGTCAGAATGTTGTCCACATCATCAAATGATTGAACTTTTGCTACTTTCTTAAGTAGGCACTAATTCATTCAATATGTTTACTGATTCCAAAAAGCCAGGTTTCCTCATCACTTGTTTCTCCTTTACTTTTTCCATAGCAAGAACGCTGATCTTGATTAGGTCTTTTTCTCCCCATGCATCCATACTTGTTGAATCAGGAGTTAACCTTGACAACAATGAGGTAGATGGTTGAGTGGATGGTGAGAATATAGTATTCTGACTGGTATCTGTGCCCTCACTCTTTACCAGTATCTCTTTTATTGGTGTCTCATCACCTTGAGTATCTTTTTCTTCATTTATGTCAATTAGATCATTAGTGGGAACTTCATCTTGTTGTGCAGATGTATCATCAGTGTACATTTCTTCAGTGCTTACAAATGCTTTATCAACTTTGTCCATATCTTTTTTAGATGTTGTCATGGATATCTTGATATTATCAACCACTATAGTATCTTCTGAGTCTTTATCTATATCAAAAGTTATTGTCACTGTGGGCGCTGAAACCTGTGGACCTGTTGTAGGTGCTTTCTGAATCACTGGTTTTGTAACCTATTTAGGAGGAGCTGGAGTTACCTTTGTTGTAGGCATCATTGATGGATACATGTGTCTATCCATAAACACTTGAGAAAATTCCTTTTTAGTCTCTTTACCTATCTGCTCATACTCTTTGTTCATAATCTATAAGGTCCTTGTCTTGGTTCTGAGATGAGGCTTCACCAGATCTAATAAAATATCCTTCTCATCATGCGAGCATACAGGGAGAAGAGTATCCAATGTTTCTTCTCTAATCCTCATGTCTTCCTATATTGCATGTCTTTTCATGATCTCCAATATGTTCCATAACTGATCAGGTATCACTGTCGTGAATTCAAGAATTGACTTCTTAAACTTGATCATATGAGATATGATCATAGAGTGTATCTTAGTCTTATCAATCTCTTGATATTTGTCATATACTTTAGCAATTGTTTCTAGTCTACCTTCATTTACAATTATGTTCTTCAAAATATTTAGACTAGGTCTAAATCCTACCTCAGGAGGAGCTTGAGTATTCCTTGATGATGGATGATTTGTGGGTGCATGTTTTATTCCTCTAGTCTTCTTGCTTGGTATAGAAGGTGGAGATGAGTCTAAGTCAATGGTGGTAGAGGGCATAGAGGTGCTCTCTACTTTCTTCTTATTCTGGATCTCTTCAGCCTTCTCAAGTTCTTTTTCTATCTTGGTGTCTCTAGCTTTGTCAAGATCTTCTTGAGTGACTCCATGAACTTTTAGTACGTTAGATGTAATTCTAGATGCTTTCCTTTTATTATCAGCACTATGTAAGATAGTGTCTACCTCATTGGTCTTCTCTCTGTAAGTGCCCCACCTAGGCTCATTTGGATCTTTGGGTGTAGACAATAGAACTTGTGCATATCCTTCTAACACATGTTCTTCCACTTCATAACTAAGAGGATGAATCCATTTGGTTCTAGATTCAACTGCCTCCATGCAAGTGCAATTTGTTTCTACCATGAAACATATGGTATCCTTATATTTTTCAACTATCTTCTCAGATAATCTTAACCTATTCTGCATCTTGATCCTAAATGTCTTGATATCTATATCCATGGTGTCCCTTACACTGCTCTCTAAAGTGGCCTTAAGAGAAATCTAAGAGATTATGGGTTTGCTCCTGTCTAGGTAAAGGTTTGCAACCTTTCCAACAATATGAAAATACAAGTAGATGATCAAAGATCCAAACCTGAATGTCTTTCTCCTGTCATGCTTGATGATTTGAATGTTGTCAATCAATTGACCATGCAATATCTCACATAGGTTGTATTGAGTGTTATCCTTCACCATTCTGATAGCTGCTAGGACTATTATTGTAGAGACACTGTTCAACCTGCTTGCTTGCTGAAACTTATACCCAAGTATCATAGTTAGAAGTTTTATGTCATCTTCCTTGATAGGGTCAAATTTCATCCCTCGCTTGTCACTTCTAGATAGGAAAACTTATTCAATTTGCTTCTTGACATCCTTGCCAGTAGGAAAAACTGGTCCAGTCTTGGGAAGTCTGATTAACTCATGGATTAGGTCTCTAGTGATGCGCATAGGGAACTCACCAATCCAGTAAAGATCATCATGTATTCTTCTTAGCAAAATCTCTAGCTCATCAAACTCATGCGCATTCGAGTATTCAAAAATAGGGTTATCAATCAAGTGCGTGAACTCATCCTTGAATGTGTAATCCAGTTTCATCATAGATCCCATATGAGTGGCTATGCTGATATCTCCTACTATTTCCTTCTTACAATAAATATATGCGTGGATATCTTCTACGTGAACAACACCTAGCGAGGTTTTGGAGAAAGCTCCTTCCACATCATCTAGTATGGACTTGAATGGATGTTTATTGAATACAAATCTCTTCCTCTCTACAATATCAAATACTACTGGAGTTGCCATACTTACTTGGAACTTGCTTAAGTAGGGTTTCACAAAATTTCAAAATGGCAAGATTGCTAGGGTTTCGGTCCAAACTTCTTAATCATGCTTTAACTGCCAAATCTGTTATGCTTCCATGCTTTTATGCCTAGTGCTCTAGTTCTCTGCAAATTTTGTGATCTTGAATGCAAGTGTGAAGAAGATCAAACACTTACTTCCTTTTATAAAATCTACCGCATTTAATGTTTGCAACCATACGCAAATTACTCAGAGATTTTGTAACTTTGATTCTGATGAATTTTAGACAATGCGTGTATGCATACTGCAATATTATGTGCTTATAATCATGAATCCATGGGCGCATACTCAAAGGTGAGTATACCAACCATGCAGGGGTCTTGAGCTAGAATAGATCCCCCTAAGACCAAGAAGGTCTATTCAAGCAGAAGTAGAGGGTGTGTCCACTATGGATGCATCAACTACTTTGTCAACATCATTGTCCTTCTTTACTTCAACCCAAATTTTTCTTGAATCTTCTTTTTCTTGAACAAACTTGACTTCTCCTTCTTCAAATAGAGTTTTCTTAGGATCCTCTTTCTTTTGAGTTTTGGATCTACAAAACCTTGAGATGTGTCCAGCCTTTCCACATGTGTGACAAATGATAGGAGGTCTGATTCTCATGTTCATCATGCTGCACTACTTTGATGTGTGTCCATTGTAGTTACATATCTAATATGTGGTGTTCTACAAATTCCTTTGAGGTTGATTTCTCTGATTGTTTTGATTCATTCTTCTTTGATTCTGCTGTGACTGATTTCTTTGATTTGTTCTATAGTGTATAGCCCTGTGACCAAATTTATTACAGGAAAAATAGTAACCATTGAAAGGTCTTACCTCTTTGCAATCTCTTTCCAAATGACCATGTTTGTTACATGCATAACAAGTTCTGTTAACTTGTTTGATTTCCCCTTTAGGTGGATCTGTTTTGATCTCTATAATACTTTCAACTTTCTTTGCTTCTGAAGATGCTTCATGATCTTTCTTTCTTTCTTTCTTGCAATGAATTGATTTCAATTTGTGCTACACTGTATCCAAGACCAGTAGTGTCACCTTTTTTCTTTTGTGCATTGAGCTAAGATTGAAGTGAATTAGAACTTGTGTGGAGTTTATCAATCTCATCCTTTGCTTTTGTTAATTCAGATTCCAACTTCTTCTTTATGTTTTCCAATTCTAGGACTTTCATGTTTTCTTTCAAGAGTTCTTCATCTAGTTGTTTGCTTTCTTTAATCTTTTCTTCAATAGCAATTTGACTGTCTGTTAGCTATTCATCTAGATTTTCAATTTTATCTTTCAGAGACATATTCTCTTCATTGATCTTTTTGATCATTTTCCCTAAATCACTTGTAGAACAATCTTTCAAATCTTTTCTTAATTTCTTGATAAGCATTTGTGAGCCATCAACTTTCAGTCTAAGTTATTCATTTTCTTTTTCAGATCTATCAAGATCTTCAAGAGCTGCTTCAAGATTCTTTTTCAAATGTTTTGCTTCTGCTGAGGCCCTAATCTCCTCAAGTGGTTAAACTTATTTGCTAAGGACCAGATCTCTGATACCGATTGTTATAAACACTAAGAGGGGGGGGTGAGTCAATGTTTGTTTATTAATTACTCTTCAACAATTTAAACATAAATCAAACATACATTGAATGAAGCTTAACATAAGAACTCATAACACAAGATATGATTACGGGGAAACCTTGATCAGAGGAAAATCCCAGTGGGAATTATTACCCACAAATATTGTACTAGGTATAATGAACCTATTAAAGTTCCTTTGCCCTGTTAGAAGCAGTCTTTACAATATGAGTACAATGACCTTGTTAAAGGTCTGACCCTGTTAGGAGTCTTTTACAAAACCCTGTTAAAGGTATATGGCTCACTTCCCAATAGGATGAAGGCTACAACCTTCTGAAAGATGATATACACTATATCAAAATGAACTATTGTGATGACACTGCTATCTGATCAGTTCTATGTATGTGCCAATGCTCTTACTCTCTTAAAGAGATATATCATATACTGACTTCATAATAATGCTCTTCTCTATCTTCCTCTTTCATAATAATTGACCCTTGTAACATAACTTTACATTACATACTTATATGTTCATATCGAAATAGGCACAACCCAAACAAGACTCTAGTCGGCCCTAAAACCAAATACACAACGCTTCCGAACAAGTCGGCTCAAGCGTGTTTACTAAAATTTTAATTACATCATTACAAACATATAACCAAAGGTGCTTAGCCATTACATTACAAAATAATTCACGCTGATCAAAACACTAGTTGGCTTCCATGCTCTGTCTTCTGGACTGCTAGTCTACTGATCTTCCTGTAACTTCATCATATAATTGTTCCATACTATGCATTTCTGGATGTAGCATTTACATGTGTCATACAATATATATCTGAATGCGCATACACTGAATTGATCTCTTGCATGTGTGCTGATGTGTTGATCACTGAATATCTTTGTCTGTCCTATTTTCCATACTTAGTCATTTTGTCTTTCATGACAGAAACTAAACATGACTTTTTTTTCATGATGACAACACAAAATGAGTCATGCATCCTTAGGAAGTCAACTTTCCAACAACTTTCTTGTCTTCATTAGTTCCTTGAATTTCAAAATACTTGTCCATCTCGGTGATCCAATCTATAATTTCATCAGCATCTAGGTTTTCATGATAATCATGTGGGTTGAAGTGAGGTCTCATATTAACATTAGTGAAGGCTCTAATGAACCTCTCCTCCTCATGATTCAAATCCAATTGTCCCTCGTTGTTCTCTCCTTCTAATGTTAGTTCCTAATTTTGTTCATCTCCTTCTTCATCGCTTGCATCTTCTATATGTTGTGCTCTCCTCTGAGAAGTCTCTACTACTTCCAATCTGGAAGAAATTTGTCTTAACAAGTCTAAGACCCCTAGATTTTCATTCCTAGCTCCACCTCTATTATTTCTCTTGGTCATTCTTGCTATCCTTAGTAGTTGTAGGTTAGATCCTTTCAACCGCCACCCCACAAGAATACCCTAGGTTGAAAAACCTTTCTCTAATACCACTTTATGTATTCAAGGATGGAGAAACCTCAAGGAGCTCAGTCTAACCCTTGCATCCCAATCAACAAAATGGAAACAATATGCCAATATGGATTGAAATGAGAGATCAACCTTCTATTATTATCAAAAAATCATTTACAATAGATATACAACATGCAATCTTACATGTCAAGCATAAAGGCGTGATTATGATCAAAAAACCATTATAACCCCTAGCAAAAATAATGCTAAATAATCTTATGAAGATCACCTATCCCTTAGGAATAAGTCCATAAGCTTATAAAGCAATCGCAACATCTGGTTTGTCCAGAAAAGTTCACATTTCCCAATAATTGAGAAAAGATGTTACAACAATTAGGCCAGGACCCAAAAGCATCAGGTTCAACCTCCAATGAAATAAATAAGAGATGTTATCATATAATAAATTTGGCCTAAAATGTAACAATGAGCTGACATGATCGCATACAAAGATTCCAATCGGAAGATCAGAAAATGATTGGAAAACACAACGATTGACTGGGAAAATGAAGAAAAGGACAGTCAAACAAAGAATCTACAAAATGTCACACATGATGAATCTAAATGATGTGTGATCATAGTATAAGGTCTGACACAAAGCCACAAACACACTGTAGTGACTTCAACACAAAAACCAAGTACAGATTGAGCGCAAATAGAAGCACTGGGCTGATCAAACAGGAAAACAAATATTTTTGTTTGATGCGAGATTGCTAAGATCCCAAGATGTTCATGCATCAATTCCCCCAAGTAGGAACAAATCAAGGGAAATAATAACATGACAAAGAGATAACACAAAAGGGATCTACTAACTCTGGGGTTAGTATGATCATATGATAATATGTATGTGTATATTATATCAAAATGAACTATCATCATTCCCCAAAGGTAGTAAACCTATAAGCACAATGGAAGATGTAAGAGTCAAAAAGAAGAGTCTTTTTGGGCAGCATTGTGGAGACCCCAAAAATATCAAGGTTTCTTCCACTTTACATCGTCACCAAGAAAACAACACAAAGGCACATTTACAAACAATGGAAAATGTACAATATAACATGAAATGACATATAGAAGAAGAGATATAAAAATAGAGGAATGTTTACGACACTACAATTCTTTATCACCTTGCACCAAAGGAGCATCAAGGGTAATTTAAATAAATAAAAAAAAATAGAGAGCAGTCAGTACAACACTGGGGAAGCACAATACTACAAACATGCAAACACATAAAATGAATCCACCATGTAAGAGAAGCTAGTCAAGCGTATCACTTTCCCCCCTCACTGGGTCTGTAATTTTTTGGGAAGGTGGGAAACTCACAAGAGGATAAATATCAAGAATGACAGATAGAAAAATGGCTAGTTCCAAATAAGGACCATGTTGTAAAGATAGGTCATTGTGTTTGTCACCAGGATTGATGGATAATTGCTACAAAAACATGTTAGGAAAATCATGATCAAGATCTATAATCGCAGAATCATCAGAATCAATAGCATCATGTGGATCATTATTAGGCATAAAAATGTCATCATCAAGAGTATCTTATTCATCTAAATTAATTTTAATAGCATCTAAGATACAAATTGAATTATCATGTTTGCACATTTTTCTCTTTTTCAAATTTACTTCCTCCTTGGGCTCAAGCATGGTTTGGAAAGAGGAATGATAGAATCAGAGGGTATATTAGGAGAATAAATGTTTTGAGAGACACACTAACGGGGTTTAGCACAAAATTTATGATGACGATCATGAGCATGATAGTTATGCAAATTTTTAATTTAAATAGGCTAAGGTTCAGGATCAATGACCATAGGGACCTTTTCGTCATTAGGAGATAGAATTGGAGGATCCAAACTAGGCTGATGTATAGGATGTATGAAAGAAAGAGGAGGTATATAAGGTGTAGGAATAATTACAAGAGAAGAAAATGGAAGAACCTTAGGCTTGCTTACTTCACAAATATTTTGGATTTTATAGTTTTGATATGAACATAAAATTTTATCACGATGAGGTTGATTTGGTTGAGGTATGGAAGGCCAAATAAATCCAAGTCAAGAGAATCTCTCGGGACTTAAGGTTTGTAAAGGCTATGGTTAACTATCATTATTTCTCCATTATGAGGGAATTTAATGCATTTATGAATAGGTGATACCATGGCTCCCATGGATGTAAGCTAAGGAAGGCCAAGTTTGACTTGAAATTGATCTGAAGTTGGGATAACACTAAAGGTAACATTTAAATATTTATTATCAACTTCATTAGGAAAGGATATGGAACCATGAGAAGGATAAAGGAAACCATTTCATGTTTGAATCATCATGAGGGAGTTATCATAAACATCACGCTCCAATTGTCTACTAAAAATATGTTATTCACTTATCACATTCACCATGCAATTAGGATCAATGAGGACACCACGAGAAGGAATACCATTGATCTTTGAAACTATGTATAAATGACCATTAGGAGCTTTGATTGTTTCAGCATGATAAAAGGTAATGCAGGGATCAAGGTGTGGTTTGAGTTGGACTTGTTCAACAAGATTGGCAACATGACCGGGATCATCAGTTTCCATATAATACTCAATGGGTTGAGAAGATGATGAAGGTTTGGTTGACTCAATAATGTTAGTGGTATGATATGGAAAAGGATTAGTATAAATTTACAAATTTTGGTTGGGAGGTGCTACAAATTTTTTTCCTTGATTGTTGACACCTTCAATAGATATAACATTGGAATCAATAAGGTCTTGTATCTCAAATTTTAGATGGAAACATTTTTTAGTATCATGTCCAGGCTGACAATGGTATTGAAAAAAGGCTTTTTGGTCAAAGGAATTTGGAAAAGGTTTGGAAGGATAAATTGGTTTGAAAAGAGGAATTTGTTAATGAGACTTTGTGACGGCATCGCCAATTGAGAGAGATTTGTCACTAGGTATCGGAGTACCAACCAACTTTGCTTGAAGAGGTTTACGAGAGAGAAATCTCTCCTAGCCTCCAAGCACCTATTTTTCGGGTCACAACAGTGTGGGATTAACTTAGTTGGGTAGGTGACTGTTTCTTTTGAGGGGATAGCTGGTTTTGACTCATCGACCTTTGGAACTTTGATGATAATGGGTTTCCTGCAAGCACTTCTTATCTCCAACAAACAAAATATTAAAAGATAGGGCGGGGTTAGTGTAAATCTCTAACTACAGTTATGATATACATTTCCATAACATCAACAAAGTTCAAGATGAAAATAAATAATAGATGTCGAGCATACATATGACCACCGACCAGACATATACTAGTAGCAAGGTGAAATATTTCATTGAATCAATAATGAACTGGAATAAAGGACATAAGAAAGAATACAACATGAAAGGTATTTTTTAACTCCAAGATCAAAAACAATACAGCATACGGTGCCAAGTAGTGCTCCTAATTCTTTCATTAACTTAAACTGGCAATTACACTAGTGGCTCCAAGGGAACATTAATCTACTCTAAACTTTTAAAACAAGATAGCTAGAAATTTGTATAACTTATGGACAACTAAATCATCAATTCGCAGACCCTTGGAATGGCACCAGACTTATTATTTATAGACATCTTATCTACCTGGGAAACTTAACCTATGCAAGCTATTTACATTATATTATAATATTTATAGCTGGTACTACCTGCGCTGTCAGGATCATCATACTATATACAATCATTTGAGAAGAAAAGAGGGGAAAGAATGAAAGAGACTTTAGGAAAGCCACCATTAGAAAGAGTGACTCTGTACTTGTGGATGTGACGGTGCTCTATGGGTAACTTGGGCCATACGCCCTCATTAATGTATCTATGGTTCCTAGTCATCGAGCAGTACTTCATATGCCAGTTATTAAATACTAAAATGATGTCTTGGGAGTCGGAAGACATACATGATGAACTTTCCCACTAATAGTAACCCATCAGGCCGTAAAGGACAGCCTCAAGTTTGATAACAAATTTTAGACAGTGATTGGTCAGCTCGAGGGAGCTGTCAACATTTATCACCATATAGAATACAAAACTTGAGATCCAGAATCCTGGAATCCAGGAGCTTGCACTCAAAGAATAAAGAATTACTGCTCAGAACTGACCCTCGATGAAGGAATCCCCAGAGTCTAAGAAATTTTATTAGCCTTTGAACTTTTCATATGCTTCCATAATTTCGAGTATGATTTCCTCTTCCTCAAACTTCAGGCAATCTCGACAGTCAACCGAACTTTCAAAGTGATTGCCGACATCTTCAACCTTCTCCTTCAACTCTGTATCCACCTTGGCAGCATCATGGGATTTGAGCATCATCTGTGAGAGTTCCACCATTATGGTGTTATTGAAATCTATGGCGGGCTGGAATTGAACCTCATCCACTTCATCAAACTTGTTGAGTATAGAATCTATGGGAGCATAAGTCATGGGGTAGAGAGGGTTAGCTAATGTAATTTCCTTGATAAATGCAACATATTGGTCCAGTGGAGGCCAGACCACCAAAAGTTGTTCCTCAAGCACCCTTACCAGATGCTTGCCAACCCTGACTTTGAATGCAAGACTAGAGTACTGGGTCTTGAGGAACCCATGCGACTCATCTCCTAAGATGCATGTCATCATTACATTGTCTTAACTGAGATTTAGAATCACCACTATGGCATCTCTCCATTCTTCATATTTTTAAGTCTCTCCCTGCCACTAAAGAATGGTGGCCTCCAATTATTTCACTGTGTCATGCGCCAAGAAGAAGTCAGGGAGAGACTCGAAGAGAAAACTTCTTATGGCTCAAACCAATTGGGCCATCCATTCATCAACTACTAATGCCTTTCTTTTCATGGTTCTTAGCATTGACATCACCCAAAGGGAGTGGTGTTCTAGGTGTTGAAGGTCTAGGTGTTTTAGAGGTGAGGGGGCACACTAACTCTGTCAGGAGTCTGAAAATATTTGCATTGGTAAATTTTATCTCCTTCACCCTTTGGGACTATTTCATACTAGGCATGGATAGCTTAGCTTTCTATGTTCAAGAGGTCCAATTCCTCTTTTTGGTTTCTTTTTCCTAGATGCACCTCCATGATCACATACTCTTCGGCAGTAACCTCTGAGTCTTCCTTTCCTATCGGTGGAGCGGCTATTATCGTCATTGCATTTTTGTCTGGGGCCCTTCAAGTGATATGAAGGGTACAAGAATTTTTAGGATTCTTTGCAAGCTATCCTTCATCCAAAATTTCAGCTAGTGACAGTGAGGTCACCATTTTCATCGGGGCTTTTCTTTTTTGGGATTTCACTAGCCACTGCGGCGGGGAGACAATCCCGCTCACTATCATCCCTGAGCTTGAGGTATCCTCGGGGTTAAATTTAGGTTCTCCCCTAGACTTGTTTCCATTTTTGTTGATGGGGTCTTCACCTATGTTTCCTTTCTCATTTTATGCAGTGTCTCCAGGGATATCATCCATTGGTGGGCTAGGTGGTGGTGGTAGTAGACAAAATTTGTTCAAATATACCTATTGAAAGTTGGGCCTAACCTTGTCGGCCCCTATATTAAGTGGTGTTGGTAAGATTTGATCACCAACTGGGCTTGGAAGCACTGTATCAGAGGGTACAGTTTCTCCTGAAGGTCTGGTTTCCTCTTCTATCGACAATTACTTCCTGGCCAATTCATTTTCATGTTCTTCATGTATCATCCTTTCTTCTTTGGCCTCTTCTAGCTGGGATCTATCTCCTTCTTGGGTCATTCTATCTTTGGCCTCTATTAACATCTCCTATGTAGGAACCTTAGTCTCTGGTTCTGCCATTTCCTCCATTGTGCTATCTACCATACCCTGCGATTCCCCCAGATCACCCATTGGGAAGAAATCATCAATGTTGATTTGTGTTATCTCTGGGGGACTTTTCAGATGATCTTCTTTGTCAGAGGAGGAGGAGGAGGAGAGTAATTTTACATTGGGTACGTTCCTAGGCTCAAGACTCGGGTTTCCTCTTTATGGAGGGTGTTCTACCTTCTGTTTATTTGTTCTCTTGAGTGGTGACCTAGGGTCTGCGACTATTGTTGTCTCTTCAATCTCCACTTTGCATGGTTCGCTCAGTAATATGGCCAAAGAGGGAGACTCTCTTGGTGGGGATAGGAATCTACTAGAGTGGCTCAGAGACCACATGTCACTCTAGAGTTTTCTACATCTAATAGTTTCTGGGAGTGCTCAAAATATTCACCTAACTGCTCCATCAGGGGGGCCAAAATGGGGTCTAGGACGTGAAGAGGGGTGCCAAATTTCTACTTACCTTGGGCTTTGGATTTCTCCTCCACCTGGGAGCTTGAGGATTCCAAAAATTGATTGTGCAATCGAACACTCTTTGGGAAAGCTTTTGTAAAATAGGTGTGACTGTGTTGAATCACTATTCTCGAGATAACCTCAATGGTCAAAACTTCCGGTGTGTCCCAATCTACCAAAGAGAGGTCCATCTTGTCCATACCTCTTTCCTTGTACTCAGGGTCCTCAAGCAACCCAGTGTCTGAAAAATTTCATGGGAACATCTAGAGATTTAGATATTCCATCATTCCCTTTGGCATTCTGGAGTACTGCCGATTTTGGACGTCAAAATTATCTTGGTAATTAGCCAAAAAATCTTCCAAGTGACACTCATGGAGGTTGATTCCCCAGGGAATTATCTTTTCTATTTGTCCAAGCGGATCATATTCTTTGTGACTGAATAAAATTTTAGCTAAGTTCACGCTTCTTAGATCAATATCTTCTTCCCAGGCTGCGATGAGGGAGAAAGTGTTGTTCCTGCACACAAATGCAAAAGTGACAGAGGTGATTTTCTTGCAGGACATTAAAGCATGCACCTCCAAAATCTTCCTACAAAATTCCAGCAAAATAATCTTGTCCCCACAATGTTTGGGCAACAAGAAAGGTTGCCCAAAAAATTTGAACACCCGAATATAGGTGTGCTGGGAGAACTGAATGAAATGACATCCCTGTGTATTTACTAAGGCCATTTCCTATGGGGACATTCTGAATCCATGATCATTGGTGATCGCCTTAATCCCATGGGAGATGAAGGCTTCGTTGACTCTATAAAAATGGGGGAAACTCTCATCTCACTGAATCTAGGGGAAATGGTCCCGTGGGGTGGCCTGTGTAGCTCCATCCCCGAGGACACCAACTGTGGTTAATCCCTAAACTATCAGGTACTACCAGGAAAGTGGCCAGAGGATTTAGTAGGTCATGTAGAATTTCTTCTTTGTCTACATGCTTGACAATGATGTTGGCCAAGTCAAAGCATTCCTTGTTGGTGGTCATACCATATAAAAATTAGTACATCCAAGGGGAGAATTCCTGAGCATGAGGTTCCCCAAAAATCATGCATAGAAATACAATTCTAGCCTAGATGGGCTCCTTAAAGTTAGAGTGAGGGATATCCATCAGCATCTTAAAGTCTTGGTGTGGGCTCTTTAGCCACTCGAAGTTGAGGTGGCTCCGAGCTAGTTCAACTGCTTCCTCAAACTGTGCGAGCGAAGCAGACTTGGTGAGAGTAAAAACACCTGGAAAGAATGGGATGCAGCACCCTGTGGTGGTGGCATCATGGTCTAGGGAGATGATGGGTACTAGATAACCAAGGGGGTTGGGTGAAACCAACACAAGAGTTTCACTACCTGGATTGTAACATTTGGCCAAGAGCAATATTAACTTCAGCGCTTGCACTGAGTAGGGAAAACCAGTCACTTGAATGATACCAAATTCTGCTAAGTTAACTGAAGTAGGGTCATTGACCCATTTTTGTTGATTAATTACCTGAATAAGGCCCTTTAATTTGGCTCAGGTACCAACATCTATTTCGATGATCTCTTTATGAGTGGACTCAATTTGGGACCCCTGAATCGTCTTGCCTTTATTATACTTATGGTTCAATGGGAGCTTTGCCAAAACCCGTTCTGCCTTATTCTTTTTTATAGTGCCTACAGAGGCACTCGAGAATTTAGGGCTCCCAGGAGGTGACGAATCTAAAGCCATTTCTTTCTTACTTTAATCTATTCCTGTAAACCATCCAACCATCAGTATATAAACATTAAAAAGATTCCTAGTTTTGAGGGCTTCGGGGGGATTTTACTTACCCACCTAAAACGGAAAATGTTAGATATCTCAAAAAAATCATGTATCCTGAGATTATCTTTGATACATGTAAATTGACACATATGAAACCATTCATGCGCATAGAAGACCAAAAACAATAATGCAAATGTTGGATAGGGTAAATATTCCCATATTCACCAAGATACCCTGAGTTAACTTAAAAGGATAGTAACGTCAGTGACAAGATAGGAAACCTTACTGTCATACCCTAATATGTGCATGCCCACTTGGCTAAGTAATGAAAATTAATGGACAATTATTATAGCGCGAGTGGCATGAATGCCACTTGGGACAAATTTTAAATGCTTTCTTGTGGGAATTAATTCCACTATTAAGATGAAAATGACAAAGGAGAGAGAAAAATTAACGACTTGCTAATGAGCTGGCCTCTGCAACTTACATACCCATCACCTCAATGCTCAAAGTTGCATCAACCGGAAGAGTGGGTGTGCGTATTAGGTGGACATGATCCTTAGACCTCGTAAAGAATTTGGAACAATGATGTCCTGAGGAGTAACCTCCATGAGACCTGCACTAAAAATACTCTTAGAGACACAACATCTCCTCAATGTAGGAAGGCAAAAACTTTAGCCAACTCGACAATGTACAACCAGACAAAACTATTAAAAATGCGTAAAGCACTCAAAAATTGTAAAACCCAACTCTATCCTATAGGAATCAAACAAGTATCTATGAGGAACTAAAAATTCTCCATGGACCTATATTTAAATAATTTACAAACTACGAAGCTAGACGCAAAATGCTATTTACAGATGATTTACAACCAAGGAAATAGACACCTTGCCTTCGAGTCAGACAACTACAAAGAGAAAAGAGATGCACCAAGTCTAGGGAAGACAATGTGCCAAATGGGGAGTGTGACCTAGATGACAAGGGCAGATAAACACCCACAAAAAAAAGTAGAAAACCCAAACAAATAGAAGCCAAACAAAACAAAAATGAATAGCGAAAGCGAAGAAAAAGGGAAAACAAACAAAAACAAAGGAAAATGAAAGTATGGAGAAGCTATCAAAAAAATCTAGAAAAGCTTCCTGTGAACTGGAGTGGAAAAAGATAAAAGGATATCTCTTATTTCTTGGGATAAGGTGTGCAGGCCGGTGAAAAAAGGGGGTTTAGGACTGCGCAAAATTAGAAGGCAAAATGATCATCTTCTTGCTAAACTGATTTGGAGATATTATAAATCTAATGGTGAATGGACATCCATATGGGAGAAAAAGTACAACAAGGAGTTCCCTACTATAAAAATATTTCTTAGTAATGATATCATCCCTGGGGGGTCCTTTATCTAGAAAAATGTCTTGATAAATAAGGAGATCATTAGAAAAGGAGTTAAATGGAAAGTAGGGAATGGAAGGATAGTACAGTTTTGGGATGAGGAGTGGCTGATGAACTATTGGAAAGTGATGTGTTGGTATATTATAAGAAACTTAATGGTTTTCATTTATGGAAACACATATGATAGTATGATCGAGATAAGTATAGTTTTGATTATTCAATTCTCAAATCGACTAAGTTCAGAAACATATTTACAGAGTATAACAGTATTGTTTTGGGAAGCAAAGATCGAGTACGATGTTTGATGATGAGAGAGCTTAGAGGAAGATACTATGGAGTATGTATGACCTACATCTAAGATCAATTTTTTTTTGGTGATGATTATAGAGAGTTAGAGTGATTTGAAAATATGCGCAAACAATAGAACAGCAAAATAGAGTAGTTAGATAGTTGCGAGGATTAAGGGAGTATTATGTGGACTCCTAGCATGCTAAGTTGGATTATGATTATGGATAAACTATATTTTGGTTATGTAAGAGTGCCAACTTTATATTTACTCCTTACATTATTAATTCTATTTTGTAATAGAGAGCCGACTGGAAGATAATGAATTAGAGAGTCGACTAGATGATGATATATATATATATATATATATATATATATATATGTATGTATGTATGTATGTATGTATGTATGTATGTATGTATGTATGTATGTATGTATATATGTATATATATATGTATATACATGTACATGTATATATATATAATATATATATATATGTATGTACATATATACATATATATATAT
>MU228069.1:504766-517849 GCA_018584345.1 Thuja plicata
ATATATTATATATATATATATATGTATATATATATGTATGTATATATATATATATATATATATATATGTGTGTGTGTGTATATATATATATGTGTGTGTGTGTGTGTGTGTGTGTATATATATATATATATATGTATATATGTATATATATATCTATCTATGTATATGTGTATGTATATATATATATATGTATATATATACATACATATATATATATGGAGAAAATTTTGTAAAGTGAATATGGTAAGATTTATGCATGGTATATGGATGGATATGTATGTGAATGAGATGTCTGATGGCAGATGAGAGATCAGAGATTGACAAAGATTATTGAGAGATACAACTGGAACTATCTAAGCATTAGAGATGCTTGTTTTTGTTCATTTCTGAGAATACTTTTTGAAGTATTGATTGTAAGAGCTATAAGCTCAGTGTACCCCTGACAGGGTGTTGTATACCTTTAACGGGTTTGTTATTACTTTAACAAGTAAATGTACTATGTAATATTCAGCTCCTAACAGGGCTAGGTCTCCTAAAAGGGACATTATACTTTAGTGCATGCTTGTGGGTATCATCCCCACCGGATTTTTCCCTTGGCCAGGGTTTCCTTGACAAAAAATCATGGTGTAATGAGTTATGTGTTATTTTCTTATGTTGTTTTCATTTCAGCAATCATATGGTTTATGTGGAATTGGTTTAAGTTTAATTTAAAGTGTTGTAATATTGATTCACCCCCCCCCCCCCCCCCCCCAGTATTACTTAATCCTAACAATTGGTATCAGAGTTGTTGGCCCTTGAAAATAAAGTTTAACAACTTAAGGGAGATCAAGATGGATTCAGTAAGTTTGGAAGAAAACTTTGAAGTGGCACTTGAAGACCTTGATAAAGAAAAAGAAGAGAATGGTGACTTGAGATTCAATTTAAGAAGAGCTGAGGGATTCATTAAGAAACTAAAAGATGAGCTTGAACTTTCCAGAAATCAGAGACGGGATCTTATGGTTCAAAACAAACAAGATTCAGACAATGATAATTCAGATCAGATAAAGCAACTTGAACAAGAGAATGAAGCAATGGCTAAAGAGATTCAAGAAGAAATGGATGCAAAAAACAATATTGAAGAAGCTTTGAAGAGTGCTAATATTTTGATGGGAAAAATGAAGAATGAGCATGACCATTACAAGAAAAAGTATCTAGAATTAGAAAAATATAATCAAATCATAAAAGGTGAACTTTTTGAGACAAAGAAACACATTGAGAGACTTTACATGAGCAGTGACTTGATCGACAAATAAAGAGATAGACAGAAACCTAAAGGAGATATTATTGGTGTTGGCTTTAATGAAGCTGAATGTTCTAAGATTCAGGAAGAGAACTTTGATGCGAAGACTCATGAAGAAAAACCTATTCTTGAAGAACCTAGAGAAAATTTTAGAGGAAGATGTTTTGGTTGTAACAAGTTTGGACACATGAAGAAATATTGCAGAGGTAATGCCCATTTCAAAACTTTTTATGGTTATTGTTTTAATTGTCATGCATATGGGTACGAGAAAGTAGAATGCAGGAAACCTGATCAATGTACATATAGACAATATAACATCAGAGGAGAATCAGTAGTTAAAACCACATGTTAAAATTTTAATAACCTTGGGCACATTACCAAGTACTATAAGTTACAAGTAAGTCATAACAGACCTCCTCCTATATGCTACAAATGCAACAATCTGGGCATATAGTGAAGTTTTGCAAATACAATAGAACAGACAACAGAAGAGTACCACCTCCTATAAATACAAAAAGGAATGACAGTGATACTGGTAAGAGTCTTGTAGATTACAAAAATGAATTTGAAAATTGTTTCAACAAAGTAGAAGATAACAACAGTGGTATGGTATGGAAATTCAAAGAGTCAAGTGAGATATTGGTTCAGGGAGAGATACTAGATGCTACTAGATCTTCGCCTAATGTGAACACATCAACCTAAGTGGTCAATCATGGCCTTAGGTGGAGCATTGGATGAACATATTAGAATATATCTAGCCCCTGATTCTAAGGAGTAAGCTCTAGCGAGCTTAGTTATAATATGTGTAGACATCATAGAACTTATATCTGAGAGCGCAACATTGGACGATGCATATTCTATGATCGTGGGATTTGTGATTGACTGGACAGTGTATGAATTTTTGTATTAGGTAATGTGCATTTTATACTTAACGATGAATAAAGGACATCTGAAATACCTATTTCTTCACCATTTGAAGAGAAAAAACCTAGGATAAGAAAAGATCAGAGAGTATCAGACTATCTAAAAGCTATATTGCATGATCGATCAAAGCGGCAATTTAGAATTCAGCGTGATTAAGGTGTTTACATCATCTACTCATACAAAAGTTATGGATGCACCTTTGATTTATGTTGTAGATCAACCTAGATAAAAATTAAAGAAACATCCATTTAATTCCTGTGAAGACGACCCTGAAGGAGCATTTTCCTAGACACCACACGACATCTTGCATGTAGAGGATATTAGGGATTACATTCATTGCAAGTATGATATATTGGGTATTGATGATATTTCTACTAAGATGGAATACATGATTGATGATGGTAAAATGAAGGATGAATTAAAACACATAGAAAACCTGAGTGTTATGAAAATGTTACATTTGTATGAATTCAGCGAAGATGAATGGTTCAAAATATTACTTAGCAGAGTTCATGATAAATTAATCTGGATAGGAGAGCAACCTGTAAATATCTGTATTCAACTGATTCATGATATAACTAGATTAGACAACACTTGAGTTATCACTGTGGTAGAGAATCACATAAAGAAACAAGTTGAAACCCTAACACATTCTAAATGGGACAAATGAGTTATGATAGTGAATGATATTTTCCAACAGGATGTTAGATTGATTGCAATGATACTTGGATACAAATTTTACTACAGCAGTAGACCTAATTTAGTTTCAGAAAGAGTCATTATTATGGCCTACAAGATGGTAAATGAAAACACTACATATAACCTATGCAAGGTTCTGGCACAACAATTTTTGGAGAATGTAAAGCTAGTCAAGAAGGATAAATATAAGACCTTTAGATTTGGCTCACTTCTAGTTCATATGTATATCCACATTGAACATAAGTTCCCTAGCATGTACCCTAGAGCATGGAATGATAGCATACCCACTGGTATTCAGACTTCACAAAGCTACCGAAGAAAAAACATCACATGGATTGATGGAGAACTATTTGGCACGGTCAAGATTCTTCAGAGGCAAATGAAAGAGAGATTCAAAACTCTTGAATAGTTAGTTGAGAAATATAAGGATATAATTTGTTTCATGGTTGAAACTAATTGTGTGTGTTTTGAGACATTTGTACCAAGAAAGAAATGGTTTTACCCCATGGGTTATGAAGTTAGTTTAGAGGTTCTAGTTATGCAAATTGAACATGTTTTGGAATCTAAAGTTGATACATATAAGGAGAGATGGGGCACATATGAAGAGAAATCATCTAAGTTCATAGAAATGATTTTACAGCTAAGGAAAGTATTAGTAAAGAAGAGATGAGATAAGTAAGGAAGAAGATAGAAAAGAGATCTTCTAGGGTTGGAAAGTACTGCTACTACAGCATTTCCACCTCTAGAGATTGAGCAGATAGTTAGTCCTATTTCTACTATTATTTATGTAACTACACCCTCACCACCATAAAAGACTTCACAGGCAGAAAATATTGTTCCTCAAAGAAACACTACGTCCACTAAGCTGGACTCACCTCCTAAGAAGCAGAGGATTGAAGAAGTAGAAGAAAAGAAAGTTGATAAAGATACTACAAGTGATAGATAGGTATGGAAGCCTAATATAAAGATGTTAGAGAAGAGATCTATTAAGCAAGGAAATATTGTTTCAGTGAACAAATATTATGATAGATATGGAGAATCTGAAAAAATAGTGATTAAGGATATAGTAATTAACCATTTTCTTGTTTTCAAAAAGAATCCATTAGAGATAGAAGGCAGTATACCTGAGGAATTATATTCAAAACTAGAAATTAGAAAGCAACTTGCACATATTAAAGATGAGCCTATAAGAAATCAAGCTATTAAGGAAATGTTGCTAGTAGTTTCAGTATAGGAGAGAGAAAGAATATTGGGAGCACTTTAACCCTTATTGAGAACCCACGCAAGATTAGTGAAAATTATGGGCATGAAATATGAAGAATTCTTAGAAGAGACTCAGAAGGCATTAGATCAGATACTTATGCGTGATATTCCTGAGAAGACTCCACCTCCTAAACCTACTATGTCTATGCCTTTAGGAATTGGAGAGAGCTCTAAAATAGTTGAGCTAAGTGTTGAGAAGAGCAAAGATATCATGCCACCGGATTTCAATGTTTTTGGTGTGCCTGTGATCCTTGACACTTTACTTGATGGGAAGGATCCATTTGAAGGTAACATTGACAATACAATGGCTAAAGAAGAAGAACATAATGAAGAAGAACAGAAAGGGGAAGAAGAGAAAGAGGTAGAGCAGAAAGAAGAAGAGGCAAGAGTTGAAGTAAAACCTAAAATTGACACATCTTATATTTTATTTTTGGAAAGTAAAGACAAATCTATAAGCACAGATGATGAAAGCATGAATGAGGATGAACTGATGAGATTATCCTTCATTGCATTCTCTAGGAAAAAGAGAGATCTGAGAAGAAAGGTGACAAGAAGACTAAGGTAATGACTAGGGAAATTGATACTATGAATAAATTTCTTCTAGTGCCTATTGTTTTTCAAAGTAAAGATGAAGTAGAGAACCTAAAATTGGCACTAGATGATTTTGATGGTCACTATGAATCCTTAATGAAGATTTTTGAAGAGAAGGCAGAGAAAATTTATTTAGAAAAGAAGTTGATGGAAGTATGCCAGTCTATTTCATGGGATGATAATTTTGAGATCATCTATATCGAAGGCTAGAAGTTGTGTCACACATGGAAGGATGCTATTTAGCTATTACATGAACCCTATCAAACACATTCAAAATATTGAAGACATTATTGCAAAGGACAAGGCAACTCTGAATAGCATTATGGATAGTTGTGAGACGTCCTCACGATCTGTAATTGAGATGGAAAGAGAGGTTACAAGGATTCTTGATAAGTTGAATGTATTGGATATAGAGAAAGGGGGAGTAATGACAATATTTGGTTTGTTGAAGAGCCTAATCACTCCTAAGCTATCAATTCTTGGAGCTCATCTATCTGACATGGAAAATACTACAGAATAATTGACAAACTCTATGCCCATGGAGTTAAAAGTAGTAGAGACATCATCATATGCATTGAATGGACTAATTCATGTTAGTCAGTTATTGGTAGAGTCATGGATTGCAGAAGTGAAGATCTTGGAAGATTCCTTTTAAGATATTTTGAAAATGGTGAGCAAGTACTAATTCTACACTTTTTTTTTGGATGCACCTTTTCCATTGTTGTCAAAGGGGGAGAAGAGAGAAGAAAAAATGAGAGTAGTAGAGAAGCGAATAGTTTTGTGTTGGAACACTTAGTCATTTTTTGATAAGTGTTGCCATCAATGCCAAAGGGAGAGATTTTTGGCAAGTGATGTTTTTAGTATATTATGAGACACTTACTGGTTGTCATTTATGGCAACATATCTGATAGTATGATCGAGATAATTACAGTTTTGATGATTCAATTTTGGAATCAACTAAGTACAGAAATAGATTTACAAAGTATAGCAGTATTGTTTTAGACAGTGAAGATTGAGTACGATGTTTGATGATGAGAGAGATTAGAGAAAGATAATATGGAGTATGTATTACCTAGACCTAAGATAGATTTGGTTTTGGTGATGATTACAGTGAGTTAGTGTTATTTGAAAACATGTGCAGATACTAGAACAGCAAAACATAGCAGTTGAATAGTTGTGAGGATTAAGGGAGTATGACGTAGACTCCTAGCATGCTAAGTTGGATTATTATTATGGATAAACTATATTTTGTTTATGTAAGAGTGTCGACTTTATATTTACTCCTTACATTATTAATTCTATTTTTTGATAGAGAGCTGACTGGAAGATAATGTATTAGAGAGCCAACGAGATGATGAAAAAGATATATATATATATATAATATATATATATATATATGGAACATTTTGTAAAGAGAATATGGTAAGATGTATGTATGGTATATGGATGGATATGTATGAGAATGAGATGTCTGATGCTAGATGAGAGATCAAAGATTGACAAAGATTATTGAGAGCTACAACTGGAACTATCTAAGCATTGGAGATGCTTGGTTTTGTTCATTTCTAAGAATACTTTTTGAAGTATTTATTGTAAGAGCTTTAAGCTCAGTGTACCCCTAATAGGGTGTTGTATACCTTTAACAAGGTTGTTATTCCTTTAACAAGGAAATTTTCTATGCAATATTCAACTCCTAATAGGGCTAGGTATCCTAATAGGGACATTATACTTTAGTTCATGTTTGTGGGTATCATCCCCACCGGGTTTTTCCCTTGGTTAGGGTTTCCTTGACAAAAAATCATGGTGTAATGAGTTATGTGTTATTTTCTTATGTTCTTTTCATTTCAGAAATCATATGGTTTATGTGGAAATGGTTTAATTTTAATTTAAAGTGTTGTAATATTGATTCACCCCCCCCCCCCCCCCCCCCGCTCTCCCAATATTACTTAATCCTAACATGAACAACCCTTTGAAGGAGATCCCTGAGTGGAAGGCTTTTGCGAATCAGTGCAAGTTGAGGTTTTTTCTTAAAGTTGCTGACTATTGGGAGAGAAACTATTGGGTTTATCTCTCTTTTATTGATTAGTCTCTTGGGAATCTTAATAAAATCTTGAACTCTATGACTTTGATTGAGGAAGAGGACAGCCTTATTTGGAAGTATAATACTAATGGGAATTTCTCTATTTCTTCTTTGTATCATCAAGATTATGAGAATCAAACTGAGCCTTCTTGGGCTAGTGCTTGGATAAAAGGCCTTACTCCTAAAATCAATATCTTCTTTTGGACCATGCTCCAAAATAAGATCCTAACAACTGATAACTTGAGAAGAAGAGGCATGACTATGGCTAACATTTGTTACTTATGCAATCAGGATGAGGAAAATGTTAACCATATGACCATACATTGCCCCTATGTGTGCAAGTTATGGGTCAAATGCTTAAATCTACTTAATGTGGAATAGATCTTCTTAGAGGACTTATAGAGTCTTTTCAATTCCTGGATACCTCCCTCAAAGAACGAAACAGTGGCCAATGTATAGAAATTCATTTTACCCTATATTTGTTGGGGTATAGAAAGAAAAAAATGATAGAGTCTTCATAAATAAGGCTTCCAATGAAAAGGTAGTCTTTCTTAAGATCAAAAGAGCTATGCTAGAGAATCTTTATTTAAAAGGGAACCTGATTGAACCTTCAAATATGGGGTACATTACTTTCTTTGACAATTGGAATATTAAAGGCAATATGAATAAGTGTCAGACAGAATCTATGAGAAATGAAGCAAGATGGGATTGCCCTCCTAGTGGGTAGATGAAGGTTAACTTCAATGGAGATTAAAAAGGGAACCTGGGGGTGGCCAAATGTGATATGGTGATAAGAGATGAGTATGGAATTTGTAAAGGTGTGACTACATTACCTCTTGGTAATCAAACTAATCATGTTGCAGAGACTAATGTGGCCTTTTATGGCTTAGTTCTGGCTAAGGAGAAGGGTTGTAAGAAACTTTGGATTGAAGGGGACTCTTTAAATATTATAAGGTCTTTAAATAATTATTTTATCCCCTCATGGACCATTTATAATGTTATACATAAAGAAAAAAACCTTAATCAGATCCTTTGAGGAATGCGTCATCGCGCATAATTTTAGAGAAACTAATGCACTTGTTGACTGGGCATTTAACGTGGCCTACAAGTTGGAGAAGATGATGAAATGGGATGATGGGGATGATCTTCCTTTTGAGTCAAAATCATTAATAGATAGTGACCATTTACGGAGCAGGAAGAAAGTGTTTTAAATGGTATTTTCAACAAAGAGTCTTGATTACGATGTGTGGTTTAATCATTTCTTTTTCAACATGAAGTAAAATTATGTGACGATGCTCCTGATTTGGCACAGATTCTGGGTTATATTTGTGAAGCATAGTGAAGCCAATTTTACTCTGAATGACATTTGTGGTTTTAACAGAGAAACGGTGAAAGTTAAGCAGAGAGAAGATATGGGAGGAAGTAAGAAGAGATTTGAACCCGTGAACTGTGAAGAGTGGAAATAGAACAAGGAGGTGTGGAGCATCCTCAAAAAAAGGTGGTATGGCAGGATTTATGAAGATATTTCATGGTAGAAACCCTTATGTTTCTAAGAAATTCTTCAAAACTTGGAAGAATGGTAAAGTTTTAGTTGGTAATCAGCTAATGGAGGTTACGGGGGACATTATAAAGGAATCTACTAGCATCAGCATGAAAGAGTTAAAATTTAATAGAGATAGAAGTATCTCTGATAAAGCCTCTAAGAATTTTCCTGAAACAGAAGACGAAAAGATGAGGTTGGTGAGGGAGGACACTTCCTACCACAACCCAAAGCGCATTTCTTAGTCGTTGCGGTATGTGTTATATGTTGTTATCGTCTATATCACACTCAATGGTAGATTTACCAGAGCTTACAGGCACCACTTTATGTTGTTAAATCATTTTAGACACAATGTGAAAGTTAGTCTTCCTTTTTATTTGTTGAATTTGCTAGATTTTACCATTAAAAGTCTTCAGAAGGACCCAAAAGGGGATCATGCCTAACACTAGGGCCTAATGCTTCTGGTGTATGACCTTCTCAAAACAAAAAATTAGAAAAAATATTCCTAAAGGGTAATAACAAGGATGGTGATGAGACAGAAGGAGATGAAGAAGATAATATGTATGAAGAGGAAATGGAGGATGATGAGGAGGAGCCATCTAGGGGTTATACCTTGAAGAAGGGAAATTTAAAATGCTCTTCTTCAAAGAAAAATAAGAAGAAGGCATTTGTGGAAGAGTCTGATACAGAAAAGGAAACTGAAGATGAATATTATGAGGAGGATAAGGGGGAGGAGGGTAACAAGAGGAAAAAAAAGGTGAGCTCAATGGCTGCAATAAAAAAGAATAAAAGGATGAAAAGAACCAGTAAGAGGTGTATTGGTCTTTCCTATGGGGATGATGAGGTACTAGAACAGGAGAAGAGTATTGGGGAAAATATTAGGGAGGAGATAAGGCAAGAGGGTAAGATGGAGGGCAACATTGGCAGTTTGGGTGAGGGCCAAATTTCTTCACAGAAGGAGGAAAATATGCAAAATGAGAACCACGTTGTGGATAATATTGTGGATGTTATTGACAAAGTTATACAAGGACCAAGGTTACTGCAAATATAGAAAATGACAAAATTGACAAGGAGAGAAGAGAGGTTAATTATATGACTAAAGACAAGAAATGCTTAATGGATTTTACTTGCATGATGGTAAATTTTATGGATGATGTCGGTAAAATTCAAAAGCAAATGCGGGTGATGGGATGCGAGGTTAACCTCATTAAGGAGATTAGTTTTGGGGATAAACTGGTTGTTATGTGCCTCAATGAAATGAAGGATGTGGTTGGTAGGGTGCATGCTTATGTTGAAATGGTTCACAAGGTCTATGAGATGGAAAAAAGATTAAAAACGAAAGAGGATAAGGCTATTGATGGGGATTTCGAGGGAAAGCTTCAAATGATGCTAAATATAGTGGAAAATGGAAGAAACCATGTGTAAAATTGGGGAGCAAAGCCTTTTTAGTCTCAAAGCCTACACAAAACATATTAAGCTCTTGGTTAGCAAGAGGAGCATGAAATGGGCGAAAAAGAGGGAAAGGATCTGAAGGACACTATGGGACCATAAAAGCATACATGAGCTAGCACAAGGAAGATTGGTACAAAATATGACAAGGAGCTGGAAGAGATCAAGAACTCAGCTAATCAAATGCAGCTTATGGTTGTCCAAGCTGAGGACTTAATGAAAATAATCTAGTTGTCCTTTTTCTTGTTGTCCTATCTTTTTGTTGTCTTGTTTTGGGTTTAGTCTGTTGTTTCGATTGTTTATGTTTGTTTTTAGGCTTTAGTTCCTGGATGCTGCAGCATAGTTTCTATTAAAAATTTCATGCTTATCTTTTAAAATTATTGTAAATATTTTGGGTCCTTGTAAACCTATTTTTACTTAATCAAAACAAGGGAAAATGAACTAGAAATAAAACAATGAATGGAAACAAAAAAAATGCAACAAAAAGAAAAGAACTCCAAGGGCCTATCTAAAACTCAAAATATTGAAAAGGGGGACCACAAATAGGCTCACTTTTTCACCTAACACTCCATGAGAATTGTTGAACACCTCTACACCTTCTAGCTCAAATGCTTCATCTTGGAAAACAAGTTGCTTCACTCTCAAGATAATTTTCCAAAAGGTAATTAGTTCGTGATAAGTGTAAAAATGACAAGGTAAAATGTCTTAAATAATGTCTAGGGAAGTGCATTAGTTACCAAAAGTTACTTTGAGAAACAAGCTTTCCACCAGATTCTGAACCTCAGGGCACCCAATGATCATTCTTCTTCAAAAGAAAGAGGGATGATTGGTAGGTCTCAAAGGTCCAGAAACTATCAGCTTCGGGAACAACACTCCGAGATCCGGATCCCGGAGAAAACAAAAGACAAAATAAAAGACAAAGACAAAGGCAAGGGTAAGAGACCAAAAAAATAGAGAGGCAAAATGAAGCCAAGGAAAAATAAAAGAGGGACCCGATATTTTGAACACAAAATGTAGGGACGGGTATGCAGGGCATAACAAATTGAGACTCACTAGGACAAATACCTCATGCATTTGAGAACTTCTAGAACTCTAGTTAAAACAATGAGGATCTTACCATCATCGGGGATGCTACATCATGATATGACTTTGGGGATCTAAGAAAAACTTATCATAATCTAGATGTTGACATTTCCCCAAGTCATATGGCGTAGGTCTGCAAAGGAGTGCAGATTGTAGCCGAATGAACATAGAGAAACCACACTATCACAGCAAAAGCCAGTGCCCGTCGAGAGTTATACCATTCCTGGGTTCCAAATCATCCATCTCCTTAGGGTTTCTTTTTTTTTTTTGAAGATGGGGGAGGCGGTACTTCTTTCACCGGGGTCCTCAATCTTAGCTAGTTACTGCAATGATACTTCTTTCACCTCGCCATCCTTTTAATTACTTAATGAGAAAGAAAGATCCAACCTGAAATGTATTCTAAGTTAATTTTTTGGGAAATTCTTATGGAGAGTGTGACTGATTTATCCCCTTATTATTTGTTTTGAGTTCCTACCTTTTCCCAAAATCGGCCAGCCTTTCATTCTGTAGACACCCTAAAATGGACAGGCTTGCGACTTTACATTAAAAACACTAATTTTTATCTATTAATTAATGGTTTTTTTATCATTAATTAATCATCTATTTTCTTCTAAATTCATTCCTCAAATCATCTAATCCAATTCCCTAAATTAATTAAATAATTAATTTTATTTAATCAATTAGCTTTAATTGATTAATTATCATTATTTAATTAATTAAACTCAATTTCCTATAGTTTAAATCCAAATATTTAAACTTACTAATTAAATTCTTCCAATTAAATTAATTTAATTTCATCAAATAAAGCAATTCTTAATTAAAAAGAATTCAATTATCTCGCATGTTGAAAACAATTATTAAATAAATGAATTAAATACTCATTTAACTTCAAAGAGATCACTCCAATTACATCACATGGGTTACTCCACCCATCTCTCCAGTCCACATGGGTAACTTCACCCACCTCTTCAGTTCAAAAAGGTAACTCATAAATAGCTCTTCAGTTAACCAAACCCTATCTCCTCTTTACCAAATGAAGAGGTGGAGTTTACTGAGGACCTCTTTTGTTCCTTTTGATCTCAACCGTTCATCTCCCCATCTCTGGGATTGATCTCAACCGTTCATTTCATCACCAATTCCTATATAATAAACCCTTCATAACCATTTGAAGGATCCAGGATTTCAAGCTCTCGTGCGCTATTACTCCGTCAGTTTGGTTCTAGCATTCAAGCCATCTTGCGATCACACACACACACATTTCAATTGTCAAATTCTCGACGCTTCTCAAGTCATAGACGCTGCCCTGCCAATATTGAGCATCAAGAACAGCGTTTCAGAAGGAGTAGAGAGAAATAATAGAAGCTTCAAGCATCATGGGGTTTGCATTTATTTTTCTTCCTTTCTCTTGCTTGTACATTTTATTGCTCACATTTTTGTTATTCATTTAGTATTTATTGCATACTTGATTTGCATTCATTTGTAAACCTTTGCTACTAACCCTCGCCTTTGGAAAGCTATGGGGACCGGAGAGAGAGGCATACATTTTGGTGAACCCGACGTGAAGAAACATCCCAAATATCTCTTACAGACGAAGAAACAGATTGATTGACCACAGCCATACGGTCGTAAATTTAAAAATCACACTTTTCTTCGATATCTATACTATTTCGCAATTGCTGGTATTTTGCCGCAATCACCCATACTGTACCACAATCGACTAGTTTAATACCGCAATTGATTGTAGGCTTTCATAGTTATTCTGTCCATTTTCTTATCTCTGACTTCTGGTATTCTTCCATAATCTCCCTATCCATGCCGCAATTGCAAGAAGTTTACCGCAATCACAATAATTTTGCCACAGTTGTCCGATCCATGCCACAATCGATAGCACTTTGCCACAGTTGCAAGTTTATTACCGCAATCAACGAAAGTTTACCGCATTTGTAGGAAGATTGCCGCAATCGTAGAAAATATTGCAAATATCAAATCCAATTCTTCTACCCATCTTATTTTTAATTGAAATTCTTTTTGGTTTCTGTGCAGGATTAGATCAAAGTCATCAAGGACAGAGGAGGGTAAGTTTTGGTAAGCACCATTTCATTTTTTCAAAGTTTCACATATTCTCATTTTTGTGAATAATCCTTTTTGGTACTAACTTGTTTAAACAACACAAAC
>MU228069.1:541159-602515 GCA_018584345.1 Thuja plicata
GGCCACTGATTCACAACCCCCCCCCCCCCTCTTAGTTATTCTAACAATTGGCATCAGAGCTTTGGTGCTTGGACAAAAAATTTAAAGGGACTTAAGCTAAAGATCACAAGATGTGTAAAAGGGATGTGCCTAAGTTGAACAAAGAAGACTTTGCATCATGGAAAAGTAGGATAAGACTTCATCTATAAGGTATTGGAAATAATGTCACACAATACTTGGATACTGAATATGTTGCACCTACTAGACCTCTGACTGTTGATCAATTAAGAGAGAAATGTGAACACAATTCAATGATGATAGAACTTGCTTCTTCACTATGTGATGTTGAATTTGAAGATGTGAAATCATGCACCTCTACAAAGAAAATGTGGGACAAAATCAAGCTAGTACATGGAAGAGATGCAAATGTGTTGAGAGCTAAAACTAAAATCCTAAGAGGATAGTTTGATGACCTGAAAATGAAAGAAGGAGAGAACATCACTCACTACAGTGACAGAATCAAAGAAGTTGTTAATGTTATATGTGGAGTAGGAGGAGTACTTGAAGAAAAAATAGTTGTAAGTAAAATTCTACACCTTAATGCATATTTATGCTATTAGAGTATCTACAATTCAAGAAATGAGAGCAGTATCTAGTAACAATGTTACTCTTGATAGTTTGATTGGTAGACTTATTTCATTTGAGATGAACAACTATGACAACAGTGTCATACCAACTATTGAATCTGCATTCAAACATTCTCTGAAAATAAGCAAATCTAGTAACAAACACACTATGAGAAATGATAGTGACAGTGATAGTGATGAACAAGAACTTGGTGACCTTGAAGCACTAATGGCTAGGAGACTACATAGAGGCAATGGAAGATATAAAGGTAAATTACCATTGGTCTATTTTAATTGCAAAGAAATTGGACATTTTTCTACTAGATGCCCTAACAAGAGAAAGGATGAAAGAAACAATGATAGATCTTATGAAAAGAAGTATGAAAGAAGTGATGACCAAGACTACAGAAGCAACCGACACTCTAAAAGAAGAGATAACCAAGATTACAAGGACAAAGGCAAGAAGGCTTGTTACCTAGTTGAGAAAAAAGCTGAAAATTCTACTACTAATTCTAATGAAGATTTTGAGGTAGTATTTGTTTCTATTAAGGATCATTTAGACAAAAAACAAAGGTATGTTGAAACTGCACTCATATCTAAAGTTTGCAAAAATGATGTCTAGATTATTGATAGTGGTTGTACTAATCACATGACTTGAGACAAAGAAAAGTTTGAAACTTTTGAATATTATAATGGTGGATCAGTTAGGATGTGTAATGACTCAACTTGCCCAGTTGAAGGAAAAGGAACCATCATGTTGAATAATTTGATCAGATGTGAAAATGCATATTGGGTGATAGGACATAACTATAATTTAATGAGGGTTTCACAGTTGAATAACATAGGACACCGAGTTGCATTTGAGAACAAAAAGGCAAAGATCTATAATGGAACAAGAAATTTGATTGGTATTGGAGAACAAACAAAAGGTAACCTATTCTGTCTTGATAATATTGAGGCCACTTGTTTATTGGCTAGAAATGAAGACGTTTGGTTGTGGCATAAAAGGTTATGTCATGTGAATTTTGACAACACGGTTAAGATAAGTAAGAAAATAAAAGTGAGAGGCTTACCGAGTACTTCAAAGACTGACCATGTTATGTGCAAGAATTGTCAAAAAACTAAAAATGATAAAGTCTAGTTTCAAGAGAAAAACATACACATCTAATGATATTCTAGAGCTAGTCCATATTGACTTATGTGGACCAATGAGAGAAAAGAGATATTATGGTGATAGGTACTTTATTCTATTTTTCGATGACTATTCTAGGATGATGACTGTCATGTTCTTGAAAGAGAACGCTGAAGTATTTAAGATGTTCAAATGGTATAAAGATAAAGTTGAAAAGAAAAGTGGAAAAGAACTAAAATATTTAAGATCAGATAGAGGAGGAGAATTAATTTCTAATGAATTCACTAACTTTTGTAATGAGCATGAAATCACAAGACAGGTTACTGCACCAAGAATACCACAGCAAAATGGGATTGCTGAAAGGAGGAATAGATTAATTGTTGATTGTACTAGAACACTGATGATAGAAAAAGGCATCACATAAACATTATGGAAAGAAGTTGTAAGTATTGTTGTCTATACACTAAACTGAGTTCAATTGAAGAAAGACACCATTAAGACACCTTATGAGCTATGGTATGGATACACACCAAATGTGAGTTACTTTAGAATTTTTAGAATTCAATGTTATATATTCAAAGATGATAGAAATGGGAAACTTGACTCTAAAAGTGATGAAAAAATATTTCTAGGATATTCTACTAAAAGTAAAGCTTATAAATGTCTGAACAAATATTCTAACAAAATCATTGAAAGTGCAAATGTTAAAGTGGATGAATTTGCTGAGAAAAATGATGAGGAAAGAGGAAAGTAACCGAAAGATTACAACAGATTTTTCTACATAGAAGAACCTGACACCTTGCCTGAGTGACAAAACAATGCAACCAAGCAACAAACTACACACACTAAGAATCAATAAAATACTCACAATGTTGAACCGAGTGATAATGAAGATCACAATGATAATCAAAATCAAGAACATAGATTTGAACTTGTACTTTCCAAATATGTCAAAATATACCATCCAAACGACCAAATCATTGCAGACAAAAAAGTTGGAATGAGAACAAGAAGCAAGTCACTTAACACTAGATATTTGATTTATGATTTTGAGCCTAAATTTGTTAATGCTGCACTTGAGAATCAATAATGGGTTAGTGCAATGAATGAAGAGATTGAACATATTGAGAAGAATAAAATATGGACATTAGTACCTAGACCAAGTGACAAAAATGTCATTGGTACCAAATGGATTTTCATAAACAAACTGAATGAGAATGGAGAAGTCACAATGAATAAAGCAAGATTTGTATGCAAAGGATATGCACAAGAAGAAGGTATTGACTATGGAGAAACCTTTGCACCCATTGCTAGATTAGAAGGAGTAAGAATTATACTTGCTTATGTTTCTTTTAAAGGATCCAAAGTATACCAAATGGATGTCAAATTTGCATTTTTGAATGGAATACTTGAAGAGGAGGTATACATTGAACAACCTGAAGGGTTTGTTGATCCTAACAAGAGGAACATGGTTTGTAAACTACACAAATCCTTTAATAGATTGAAACAAGCACCGAGAGCATGGTATGAAAGACTTCACTCTTATCTTATTAGTATTGGATTTGTTAGAACAAGTGAAAACAGTAATCTATATTTGAAAGGAGAAACTGATGATAAGATTTTGATTGCTGAGATATTTGTTGATGATATCATATTTTGAGGGAACGATATGTTATGCAAGTCATTTGTTGATGAAATGAGAAAATAATTTGAAATTTCAATGTTTGGAGAGATCAAATGTTTTCTTGGTCTACAGATTCTGCAGCAGGATGAAGGCATCTACATCACACAATCCAAATACATCAAAGAAGTTTTGAAGATATTCAATATGGAGGACTCCAAACCAGTTGGAACACCTATGGAAACTAGATGAAAATTGACAAAGGAAGACAAGACAACCAAGGTAAATAAGACCTTATACAGATCTATGATTGAAAAACTAATGTCTATTGTACACACTAGACCTGATATAGCACATGCAGTTGGTATAGTTGCAAGATTCTCTGCTAATCCTAAGGAATCACACATGACTATTGTTAAAAGAATTTTGAGATATCTAAAGAATAATGAAGAATATGGTTTGTGGTACAATAAAGAAGGCAAATTTGAGCTACAAGTTTATCCTGATGTTGATTGGGCTGGAAACATAGATGATAGAAAGAGCACAACAGGAGGAGCATTCTTTATGGGTGATAGACTTGTCACATGGATAAGTAAAAAGAAAGGATGCATATCTCAATCAACTGTAGAAGCAGAATATATAGCTGCTACTACAAATTTCTCTAAAATTGCATGGATCAAGAAATTTTTGAAAGGTATGAATGAGGATATTCTTGACCCAATAATTATATATTGTGATAATACTAGTGCTATAAACATCTCAAAGAACCCTAGTGCTATAATCAAGAAATTGCTAAAAGGTATGAATGAGGATATTCTTGACCCAGTAATTATCTATTGTGATAATACTAGTGCTAATCTCAAAGAACCCTAGTGCTATAATCACAAAATAGAACTGCTACTCCTATCCATTAAAGGGAATGAAGAAAGGGAGAGCACATAGCATAATCAAATCTAAGCTAGAAGAGCTTACCGAGACTCAGATATTTGAATTAGTTATAGAACAATAAGTTTGGTATGTTATGGTATATCTTATACTACATATTTCATATTATGTTTCCATAAATTCCAAAGGGAGAGATTGATGAACTATAACTGATTAAATATTTGAAGATGATAAGTTGATGATCACCGAGCTGCAAAAGTGAATACAAGACATTAAATCAGTTAACGTATTGTATTGTCATTGATGTCAACTTGATATGATTTGATTGGTCATACACATATTGTCATAAACTTGAAGAGTTGAAGAGACAAAGTTTTTGTGTTCGGTAAAACATAAAAGTAATGTATACACCGAATGATAGTAAACACCGACAAATAGTGCACACCAACAGACAGTAAACACCGAGCAGTTCATAGTGTATACCAAGCACTACAGTAACTGAGAAAGTGTTACCAAGAAAGAACTATTTACCAATCATAACCGAACAAATAAATAGAGAAAAGGAATTGAAGAGCATATTGATCAGAGAGGTATTATTGGACTAACAATAGATTTGAATATCTGCAAGTTAAATTTGGTTTTTTAATATATCATTTACTATTTTAGTTTAACCATTGATTCAGAAAATCTCTTAACCGAGTGGGATTTAACAGTCCTTATTGTATTGAGATACTCAAGAGTATCAAAAGGTTTTCTTGTTGACAACATAGTGAATGCTAGGTCAAAAAAAAACTGTTAGTTTTGAATCCTCTAACAAGGTTGCACTTAACAGTGTGTTTGTAACCTTTAACAAGGTTGACTCTTCACCGAGCTCACTTCAGAAGAGTAAAAATTTTGGGTTACCAGTCCCAAGTGGTTTTTCCCTTAACAGGGTTTCCATGTTAAAATCTAAGCGTCAAATGTGTATTTCTTTCATTGCATTGATATTTTTCTTTACACATTAGTAATACTAGATTGGTCAGTTAATACTAAGTTTAATTGTTGCTACTCAGTAAAGTTTAGAAAAGATAAACAGTATATCTTACCGAGCAGCATATATTTGTTAAACTTACTTATGGCATACATCTTGATGGACTAAAATATAATTGAAGATATTATATTAGAGATATAAGTTTTGGTTGGATTTTGGAATTATTTTTAAGGCTACTGATTCACCCCCCCCCCCTCTCAGTTATTCTAATAATATGTTCCTTCGCTAGGAAGGGTTAGTGTCATGGGACATGGATGGTCCCATCTTTAGTTCCCCATATGAGGGAGGAAACCAATCACCAAAGGGATTCAACCTCGGAGGATAGATGGGTGGAAGTATCACAATGTGATGACAGGGTGGTGAAATAGGTGCAGTGATGTCTATCATTGCTGAAGGTAATCCTCCAGGCGCAGATGCCTGGAAGAAGCATACCCCGAAAGGTTGGGGTACGGGGTGTTGTAGTTGCACCCACAGAGCGTACTACGGGGATGGAGGATTTTTATGGTGAGTGGGGTAAACATACCAGGGTGTCAGTTCATCGTAGGGGAACCTATTTCTAGATTAGGGTAGTAATCCCCTGAGTAGGTAGTTCCTCTGGGCTGCATGTTGTATGGTAGACCTTGTTCAATATCGCCTATTAGGAATAACAGTATACAAGCACAACTAAGAGGGGGTGAATCAGTTATGATATAGATTATTAAAATTTAAAATTTATAAACCAAATCCACAATGCAAATGATAACAGACTAAATGTCAACACAATAACACAATCCTTTGTTGTTGAGGAAACCCTGTTAAAGGTAAACCCCGATGGAAATTAGGACCCACAAATGATGTACTAAGAGTATAGTATCCCTGTTAAAAGATTTAACCCTGTTAGGATCTTATTACAGTATATTGTCCATGTTAAAGGATAGACCCTCTTAGGATTGAAGAGTAACAATGGGCTCACTGCCTAGGCACACTTCCCAAAGAAGGTTAAAGCCACCCTCAAGGATTAACAATCTGAACGAGTGTATATAGAAAATATATAATCTAGTGAATATTCTGATAGCAGCTGTCTTTGCTTGGTTAGTTCCAATGAAGTACTCTAATCACAAACTCTGCTCTACATCTAGAATCCAATCAAGCTTTGTAGCTTCCACACTTCTTTGTCTTTCAAATACCTTCTTATCATTCCTCTATCAAATCTTTTCAAAAGAAAAGATCTCTCATATATACCCTATTACAATAATTGATTAGGTCGGCCAATTAAGCTTTCCCAATATACAAATAATTATTTAACTCCTTGATAAGATACAAAAGGTACCTAAAACAAGTAAACATGAATTAAAATACATCAAATATACTCCAAGATCTGTAATCCATGCTCACAATCCATAATACACGCTACATCTCTGAAGTCGGTCAATAAATAGGTCTCCTCCAAAATACACGCTACAGCTGATGTCACCAAAAATATCATGACTATCAATCAACAATGAACATTCCTCAATGTGTCCTTTGTCATCCCTTAATCTTGAATACTCTAAAACATCTTCACCTATAAGATATACCCAAAACACAGATATCTTCTCTGTCAAGCATCACTATCACAATCCAGAAACCATTCTTCACTAAAACATCGGTAACATCTCCAATATGCAATATTAAGCCAAGAGATCTTACGAATAAGGTCATCACACATCCTTCTTCATATCCTTATCTTTCATGATTTTGATTTATTTGTACAGTTTCTGTGCACTTCTACTAATCATCATACAATAGTAATAACCAGTCTGTTCACTCCACAGAAACATATGTTGACATCAGTAACAAATCATGAATATCAACAACATTAGTAGTACCCAAATTTGATATCATCTAACAACCTCCCCCTTTGGCATTGATGGCAACATATGGGAAAATCCATCAACCCAAAACCTGCTCTCTCTCAATACAATCTTCTCAATATCCTCAACACAAATCTCCCTAAAATAGTAGGGATTTTCACATAGAATATTTCCCCCTTTGGAAACACTGGAAAAGGGTACCATAAATCTTTTGTAATCTTCTATAAGGTGTAGCTTTTTCAAATCTTTATGTCTAACAGCCAGGTGCAAAATCACCCAAATGTGCTCCATAGTGTTCATCTGATCACTCCCCCTGGAGAGTAGATCCATACATCAAGTCTATAAAATGATATAGCTCTAAAAGCCACTGGACTGATGCATGTCAGCATCAATTAATTACCACTGGGAGGGGATCTCACCCCAAGCATACTTCTAAGATATTCAAAAGCATCTTTTGGCAAAGGTTTTGTAAATATATATGTTATTTGTTCCTTTGTGCTAATATACTCCGGTCTAATCTCTTTCTCTATAACCTTGTCCCTCAAAAAATGATACTTAATATAAATATGTTTAGTCTTTTAATGCATTATAGGATTCTTTGACATATTCATTGTAATAGTGTTATCACAATGGATAACCACTGGCTCTTCAAAGATTATTCCAATGTCCTTCAGCATTTGTTTCATCCAAACAACTTGTGTATAATTTATAGTAGCAGCAACATACTCTGATTCAGCAGTAGACTGAGCAATACATTCATGCTTCTTACTTAACCAAGAAACCACCCTTTCCCAAGGAAAAATGCTCCACCACTTGTACTATTTCTATCATCCACATTACCTTCCCAATCAGCATCAGTGCAAGCCTGTAAAATAAATTCATCTGATTTTTCATACCACAATCCATATTTTGTCATTCCTTTCAATTATCTGAAAAATTCTTTTAACAGCAGCAAGGTGTGTCTCTTTAGGATCTTCTTGATATCTTGCCACAATTCCAACTGCATTGGAGATATTTGGCCTGGGGTGAGTTATATATTGTATACCACCAATCATTGATATGTACTTTGTCTGAAAAACACTTTGAGTCTCATCATTACTATTCAGTTTGTATCTAGTCACCATGGGTGTCCCAACAGGTTTACAATCTTCCATTCCAAATTTTTTCAACATTTCCTTAAGATACTTGGTCTGAGATATAAAAATACCATTCTTACTCTGATTAATTTGCAAACCAAGAAAAAATTTCATCTCACCAATCATTGACATTTCAAATTCATTTTTCATTTCTTTAGAGAACTTCTTACTCATTTTAGCATTGCCTCCAAAAATGATATCATCAACAAAAAATTCTATGATTAGTTTTCCATCTTCATCAGTTCTTAAATATAAATTACTATCTGCATTACCTTTTCTAAAACCAAGATGAAGTAGATACTTTTCAAGTCTTGCATATCATGCTCTAGGTGCTTGTTTCAGTCCATACAATGCTTTCTTAAACTTACAAACCATGTCTTCATCTTCTGTCAAAGGAAATCCATCAAGTTTCTCTATGTATACTTCTTCTTCCAAATATCCATTCAATAATGTTGATTTCACATCCATCTGATATACTTTAAAGTCTTTATGTGTAGCATAGGCAAGAAACAATCTCACACCTTCTAGCCTAGCAACAGGAGCAAATGTTTCTTCAAAGTCTATGCCTTCTTATTGCAAGTAGCCTTTACAAACTAGTGTGGCCTTATTTATTACCACTGTTCCTTCCTTGTCTATTTTTTTTCTGAAAACCCATTTAGTTCCTATCACAGTTTTGTTCTTAGGTCTTCGAACCAATTCCCAAGTATAATTTTTCTTTATTTATTCAAGTCCTTCTTGCATAGCTTTAGTCCAAGATTCATCTCTACATGCTTCATCAGTATTTTTCGGTTAAACTTGAGAAATCAAACAAATTTCATCTCTTACTTTCGATATAGTCATAATTCCTTTACTTGTATTACCAATGATTTTATCTTCAAGATGGTTCTTCTTAACATACCCCGGACTCTTAGGAATCTCAGTAAGCTCAATTGATTCATCTTCAATCTCATCATTAACCATCAAATGTTCTTCAAGTTCAACGGGAACCTCTTTTATCTTTGCAATCTATCCACAGTCATACATTCTTTTCTGAATCTGAAAATTTTCATCTATTCTCACATTAGCACTTTCAATCAACTTCCTCAATCTTAGATTGAAAAATTTATAGGCTATGCTCTTAGTAGACTAACCAAGGAAGATATATTCATCACTTCTAGCATCAAACTTCCCTATCTCATCATCTCTTTTGATATAACATTTACTTCCAAATATTATGAAATATTTTACAGTTGGAGTATGATCCAACCATAATTTATAACCTATGTCCATGTTGGTTGTATTTCCAGTTTTGATGTCTGCCTAGTAAATTTTTTTGTTCTCATGCCTATCCTTCATCAGAAATTGACATCCTATCTAAAATTACAATAGATCCCTATGAAAATTGTGGTTTCTAGGTCAAAATCGAAGAGAGATGTCAAAAAACCCTATGCCCTAGGTTATATCTGCACAAAAATGGCAAAAAACCCTAGTTCTCTTAAATATGTTATGTTTTGAAGTTACTTTAGCGAGTAACTTAAAATACTTTTTTGGCATGTGTGCATTTCCTATACTAATGCAGTCGCGAGATCTCCTAATGTTTCCCGAATATTCCTTTATCTCTCACGACTTAGTGTTTCCCTTTTGTTGGGTTATCTCCGTAAGAAATGGCATATTCTTTTTTGATCATGAGATCTGGCGACAACTGTTGATTTAGATCAAGATCCTGTGGTAGTTGGGTGATCTCGTGATGTAACCCGAGGTTATAAAATTATCTCCTGACTTCAAGATTACTCATTTGCTTGATCGCCAGATCTGAACTGTGGTTAGAAGGAGGGTTAGCTCATGTTTAAGTCAGTGATCGGTGATCAAGTTTAAATGTTGAGCATGTTCAGTTAATCTAATGACTACCATTATGCCTTTATGAGAAATTTGTAGTAAAGTTATGTTTAAGGCATTATGACAGTGTGCCACGTGTAGCTAGTGGGCCCGGATGCTATTCAGGTTGGTCTCTCTAGTCGTGTAGTCTCTAGTTTTTACTAAGGTTAATATTGAGTTTGTAAATTTGCATTGTCGCCTGATCTCATGATAAAGGTTGAGTTGGGTTAAAGATATCGCGACTACAAGACATAAGGAAAGATGAGACACATGTTATGTTGTCGCATAGTCTTGTGATGGATTAGGGTTTGTAGAAAAGATAAAGTGACTCAGCAACAACCATCAGATGCAACTAGATGAAAGATCAACAGTAGTCACTGAATCTCTAGATGAAGGTTGAAAAGTCAAGATCATTATGCGACTTCGAGACTAGGTCTTAGTCGCCAAGTCTCCAGATGAGAGTAAAGGTTTAATGAGAGTTAAGAATGCCTTCAGTCACCCAGTCTCTGGATTAAATTATAGTTAATGAAAAATTATAGTGACTTGGAGACTAAAGGGAAACACAAACCTAAGTTCAAAGGTTAATTTATGATGTTGAGGTCAGTTCCCAGGTACAGATTAAAGATGGATTGGCGGCTGTATTTTAAAAGGATATTCAAATTTAAATTTGGACCATTGATTGAAATATCTTGCACCACCTGTGACCGTTATGGTTTAAATTCAAATATTTAAAAAGGGTTTCATATCAGTTTTCATGGCGGTGATATTATTTGTTAATTTGTAGATAGGGTACATGATTTCACCATTTTTTTTCTAATCGAAGTAATGACGATAGGAGTTGCTTTGAAACATGTGGCTGATATTTTGAGTGTCTCTCAGGAGCATTGATGAGAAAAAATTGATTGTAGACATGACTGATGCATCCCAAAGCATTGTTTCCAGTGATAAGAGGTCAAAAGGTAGAGAACCTAATAGTTGGTGGTGAGGGTTAGTGATAGATTTGTTTCAATATCGGTAAAGAAAATGGTCAACCAGCACTCAGCCGAGTTTCAGCCACTGGCGATGAGACAGTTTTAGAAGTATGGGGCATTTAATTTCTTGGTTACATCATGGGTTTTTCTGACAAAAAGCCAAAGGAATTGAAGACAGCAGTTATAAGCTTAGATATTTTATCTATCTTTATGTTTCAGAAACAAATTGCATTTTATCTTCTAGAGTTTTAGGGTTAGGTCAAAATCATACGAAGCTTGTTGCATCCTTATCTCTTAAGGATTCCAAGATGATTTTGGGCTATATATAGGCCTGTTGTAGCATTTTTTAAATGTTGTTGAATTTCTAATGCAAGGCAGGCTTCTAATTTTGCATACTCTTAAGCTTCTAGTCTGGATATATTGAACTAGGACATATTATTGAAATACAGTGTAGTTTCTTGTCCCATGCTATTGTTGTCTCTTTGTATTTTTGTGTATGGCTCTTGTATGTTTAATTTGTAAGGCATCTTAAAGATACCGGTTACAAGGTAACTGTCTAATTGCTTGTGAGTTTCTTTCAAGGAGAGAACTAAGTTTCATGAGTGATTTCAGAGGGTTAATCATTAATGTGAGGATTTGATACAATTGTGTGGGAATGATAAGATAGTTTGTAAGGCATTCAATCTGAGCTGCATATATTTTGTAAGGCATTCTATAGTATTTCCTTATTTTTTTTCTCTGGATTTATGTTTTCATTTGACTCTTTTCCCAAGGAATAGGCACTAGTATAGGGTTTGGTGAGTAGTTACTTCTTCATCCAAATAAATCAATCAAAAAATTACATTTAGTTACTAAGAACACATGAGTTGAACTCAAGTGGATTTGTATCAACCGAATACAATTCAGTTTGTTGATTCCTTGAAGAGTGAATCACTAGGTTAACCCTCCTTAAAAGGAAGGATGAGAATCCTTGTCTCATTAATTTTTTCTATTCTTACAATCATAATTTATCTAGTTAAGCTTTGTATCCATTTGATTTTGGTTATCTGCAGGGTATTTTATAAGTTGATTCAATAAAGGGTAAATAGAAAATCAGTGTCCACTATAACATATACCGAATAATCAGTAAGCATTCAGAGGTAATACCTTCCTGAGCATCTGGAGCTCAAAAAAGAAGGAGGATCTTATCCAATCCTCATCAATTAGGCATTTCTCTTGTCTAAATCAGTATTAGGAGTCATAGTGTTCAAATAATCATTCAAGCACTGTGTTTCATGCAAGAAAATCCCTAACAAATTGGTGACTCTAATGGGGAATAAAGGTTTTACTCAAAAGTCTCTGGTATTTACAGTTGAGAGTGCCTATCTAAATCATCCTTACAGTACTCATATTTGATTTGTGTTCTATCTTCCCCAAACTAGTGATGGGTGGTGACTCTAAAAGAAAAATCTATGTGATCTGTAATAAAGGATAAGCATATATCTTTTCAATATGCATACTAGGTCAAGGACAAGAAATAATCCTCAAGTGGAGTTGGATAATGGTATCCCAACTACTTCAAGGATAGAAATGTGGAGAAAGAAGCAAGATCAAGTTAACATAGATAACTCTTCCACAAGACAAGAAGAAAGAGATACTAGAAGTAAAGATGGTGATTAGTCAAGATGTGAAGGGAACACTTTAGAATATGAAGAGGTTGGCCTTGGATTAGAGACATATGTTGTCACCACTAATTCTAGCGAGAGATAATTAATTGATCCTAGTAGTTAAGATCATGAAGTTCCTCCAGATGATTTTGCTGAAAAAGAAAAAAATTTGATGAAGCAATTAGCCCTTGTTCATCAAATGAAAAGAGAAAAAGATTTGAAAAAGAAAAAACTTGATCAAAATGATATTGATAAGTTCAGAAGAAGATATCTGAGACATCAGGCTCCAAAAAATGTTGAAAGATCTCGTAGGAACCAAGAAATACCATGTACTCATAAGGCTTCTAGTTCACAAGCTGTCAAGGATAAAGGAAAATAGAAATTTACTAAAAAGGAGGTTGAAGAACCAAAATTTCACAGTGTCCTGACAGAACAGATGTCCAAGTTAGACATTAATCTTGAGAGATTAAGAAAATAAAAAGAAACCATGACAAAGAAGCTAGAGAAAAAAGAGGTTGAAGATGCTACTTTGGAGATGAAGAAAAAGATTGATTTCTTGCAATCTTATATGGATTCTCATGCTGGTGCTGGAAATGCTACATCTTCAAAAGCCAAGGCCGCTACTTTGCAGTATGATGAAAAATTCCAAAGGAGGCCATTACACCCAGAAAGGTACAAAAAATTTAATTTTATTGGCATTCTTGGTTACCCTAGTGAACTACCTAAAGATATTGCGGAAACTCTCCCAAATTTTTCAGGAAATAATGTTATTTCTTGTGAAGTGCACTTTAGTAAGTTCATAGATTTTGTAGATGATTTGAATGTCAATAATGAGGATGTCATAATGAAGCTCTTTGTTCAATCCCTGGTACAGGATGCTAGGGAATGGTTTAGAAGTTTTTCTAATGGTTATGTGGCATCTATGGATGAATTTACTAATATTTTCAAAGATCAGTATGGTCAAAAGACCAATGAAGGATTCTTATTGAATGAATTCAATAACATAAAGAATAATTATAATGAGGAGGTTACTGAATTCAATAACATAAAGAATAATTATAATGAGGAGATTACTGAATTCAATACCATATTTTAGAGATCTATGCACAAATTATTTCAAAGGATCAAGCTAGATGAAAATGTATGTCTAGCTACATATCTAAATGCTTTTGATGCAAAAATAGGATATGCTCTTAGAGATAAGAATCCTAGAACCCTTTCTGATGTGTATAAAATAGCAGTTAATATTGAAATGAACAGAAGGGTATCTGGTAAAATGGGTAGCAGAGATGATACATTTTTTAGTAGGAGTAACCAAAAGGAGCCTGAACAAAGAGAATACAAAGCTCCTCAAAACAATAGACCATCCTATAGTAATACTTACAATCCATAGAATAAGATGAAAAATCATCCCTATGGTACTCAATTTAAGGATGGAAAACCTATTGCCCCACCAAGAAAAGATAAACCTGAAAATAGGACTCATGATCCCTTACATAAGAATATTGTTCATTTTTCCAATGATGACTTCTGGTGTGAGGCTTGTAGAGCTCCACATAATCATGATTTTTGCACTATTTATTTAGATTTAAAAGAAAATGAGGAACAAGAAGAGGGTAAAGGTGATAAATGTGATTACAATATGACTAATGCTTACTCATGTCATGATGTGGACTCTGATTATGAAATAGAAAATCATGATTCATATGGCTCACAAGCTAGAATGGAGGTTCATCAACAGCAAACTGTATCAGATAGTGAAGAGGATGAAATGGGTGATCATATAAGATGATATGCCCAAGGTAACCAATAATTTCCAATAGTAAGGAAGGCTTATAATGAGGAAAAGGCCAGAATTACTGTTGATTTATTGAGCAAAGCAAGAAGTAATTATCACCTAAGGAACAGAGTGGTCGGTGGTACTGGCAGTTAGCCATCTGGTATTTTTGTAAAATAAAATAATACAGATACCAAGTACATTTCAAAGAAAGATGTACCTAGGGAAAATGTGGATAAACCCAAGGTCAAAATTGTAGGAAAAGTTGTTGAGCCTAGTGTTGTACATGAGGGGAAATCCAAAGTGCAAGAAACAAATGCTACTTCTCCTAAAGTTGAGAAGAAAACATCCAAGAAAGAAGAACCAACTCTAAAAATACAAATAGAGGAAAATAACACTGTGGTTGAAAAACCAAAGTCCTTTGATTTAAAGTATACTCCAGGTTATATGGGATAATGTTTGTCTCAAATGACTGTAAAAGTTCCATTTTTGGAAATGATGAGAATAAAAGAACACAGAGAAAAGGTTCTATTAGTGTTGGACAGTGTGTCTACAATGAAATTTCAAAGTTTAGAGCATGTTGAAAAGAAACCAAGCAACAGGGGAAAAGAACCTGAAGTGATAATATCTGAGATTCCTCAAGTTTTTCTAAATACAACTACCTCTCCAAAAGTTTTTGATCCTTTCTTTCTAACACTGGTCATTAATGGTAAGATGTTAAAAAATTACATGATTGATTCAGGAGCATCAAAAACTATTATGCCAGTTGAAATCATGAAGTCCATGAGATTGCAAGTTGATACTCCCCATGGGAGATGTCAAGAAATGGACTCAAGAGAGATTCATGTTATTGGTACCATTGAAGCTATGCCTTAAAAGTTAGCATTATGCACTGATGTGGTTTTGACAATGAGTGTTCTAGTGGTTGATATTCCGCCACATTATGGAATGCTATTATCTAGGAAATGGAGTGCTTCAATGGGAGGCAACATACAATGTGATTTATCATATGCTACTTTCAACACAGCCAGAAATAATGTTAAAGTGTCTAGAGAATGTAGAGAACCTCATATGATTGAGTGGTATGAAGAAACTAACATGAATTTTTGTATAGATGTGGATATGGAGAATTTCATAGTACAAAGGAGTGCCCATCAATGTGAACATGTTGATCCTTTGGTAAAGAAATTGATTGCACATGAAAATGGCTTATGGAAAATGTATTTTGATGGAGCATGTTCTAAAGAAGGATCAGGAGCTAGTGTGTTACTCATATCTCCATCAGGCACTACTTTCAAGTATTCCTTCTTGCTAGCTTTTCATTGTACAAACAACACAATGTAATATGAAGCTTTGTTCTTAGGGATAGATATTACTGCTAAACATGGAATAAAATGTCTAAAAGTTTATGGTGACTCAGAATTAGTAGTAGCCCAAGTTAGGTCCAAATATGCAGTAAAGAATGATAGATTAAAAATTTATAAGCATGCAATTTGGGACCAAATTGAACTTTTTGATGCCTTCAATATTAATTGGATAGAAAGGTACAAAAACATTATGGCATATTTCTTAGCTAATGTTGCTTTGAAAACTAATGACTTGACCTTAAGTGGGGTATCAATAGTTGAAGTCAAGGCAAGACCAGTTGTCCCTGATAATATTTACAACTGGAAAGTATTTGAAGATGACCAAGATATTATTAGATTTATTCAAGGCCTAAATCATTATGAAAATCAGCTTATAGACTGTAATTATTTAGTTGAGACAGTTGATGGAAAGAAAATGGTTCTAGGATATGAGGTTGTCCAATTGAGTTCCAATTAGATTCTCAAGGGTTTGATCAAACTTGAGGCATTTTTTAGTAGTCAAACTGATAACTCAACAAAGATAAGCAATGCTAAGATTGAGGAGCTGGAGGAGATAAATTTGGGATCAGAAACTACTCCTCAAATAGTTTATATTGGAAAAGGATTAGATTCCCATGTCAGAACAAATCTGATTAAACCATTGAGAAAATATAAGAATGTGTTTGCATGGTCATATCAAGAGCTAAAAGCTTATAGGGAAGATCTTTTCTAGCATGAAATTCCACTGAAATTAGAGGTGAAACCATTCAGACAAAAATAGACACCTATTAATCCTTTTTTGGCTCCCAAGATGTAGCAAGAGTTGATGAAATTAAAGGGTGTTGGGATTATTCAACCCATTAGACATTCAACATGGGTCTCAAATTTAGTGCCAGAAAGGAAAAGAATGGTGACATTAGATTGTGTGTTGATTTTAGGAACTTGAACATTGCATCTCTCGAAGACAATTATTCTCTAACTAACATGGAGGCAATGTTGCATAAGGTAACTGGTTGTGAGTTGTTGTCAATGATGGATGGTTTCTCAGGCTACAATCAGGTTTTAGTGAAGGAATCAGAGTAGTTCAAGATGGCATTTACTACTCCATGGGGGACTTATGTCTATATTAGAATGTCATTTGGACTGATAAATGCAGGAGAAACTTTTCAAAGAGCCATGGATGTTGCCTTTAAGGAATTTATTGATTTATCATGGTTATTTACCAAGATGACTTAACTACATATTCTAAAAAAGCTGAGGATCATTGTGAACACTTAGGGAAAAATTTTAATAAAGCTTTGGAATATGGTATTTCATTGAATCCTAGAAAATGCCATTTTACAGTACAAGAAGGAAAGTTGCTAGGACATATAGTGTCCAAGGATGGGGTAAGGATCGATCCTGAAAGAATTGAAGCTATCCAAAGGGTCATTGCTCTAAAAAATTTGAAAGGTGTTCAGTCTTTCTTATGAAAGATAAATTTTGTAAGAAGATTCATAGTAAATTTTGCAGAAATTGTCAAACCGATCATCAAGCTTTTAAAGAAAGATGCAAAATTTCATTGGAATGAGGAAGCTTAGGTAGAATTTGAGGGAATAAATAAATCAGTACAAGAGGATCCTATTTTCAAATCACTAGATTATAGCAAACCTTTTTCTTTATTTTCATTTGCATTCTTTCATACAATTGTTGTTGTTTTACTACAAAAGGATGAAGAAGGTTTTGAACATCCAATAGCCTTTTATAGTAAATCTCTCCAGGTTGTAGAGATAAATTATGAGATGATGGAGAAGCAGGCATATGCCCTACTAAAATCTGTAAAATATTTTAGACCATACTTGGTTTGTGCTAAGGTGCAAGCATATGTTCCTCATTCAACAGTAAAAGATATTCTTACTCAGTCAGAAGTGACAGGTAAGATATGCAAGTGGATCAACAGAATTCAAGAATTTAATTTAGAAATCCACATTACAAAATTGGTGAGAGGTCAGGGTTTGGAAAAACTAATGACAAAGGAGAATTTGGATTTAGTACAAGTGAATAATACAGAGATACATGATCAGACAATTACAAGTATAGAGAAACAACCATTCTATGTTGATATTGTGTATTTCTTGAAAAATGCCAAGTGTCCTAATACTATGACAGATAACCAAAAGAGAAGTCTCAGATTGCAGGCCCAGAAATACACCGTAATTGAGGGAGATCTGTATTGGAAAGAAAAAAATGGTGTATTATTACTATGTCTAGATCAAAGCTAATCTGAGAAGGTTTTAAGTGAAATGCATGCAGGGGTATGTGGAGGTCATTTTTCTGCCAAGAGAACTGCCCATAAGATTCTAAGGGCTAGATATTTTTGGCCCAGTTTATTCAAAGATACATATGCATATGTCATGAAATGTGAGCCTTGCCAACGGTTCTCAAATAAATTGAAATTTTTAGGAGCCTTGTTATTAAATCTAGTGAATGTTAAGGCCCCTTTTTCTATGTGGGGGATTGATTTTATAGGAGAATTTTCAAAAAAATCCAGTGGAGGACACAGTTGGATACTTGTAGCCATGGATTATTTTACAAAATGGATTGAAGTTGTACCCAAAAAAAGGGCTAAAAGTAAAGTAGTTATTGAATTTCTAATGGAGAATATTCTAACCAGGTTTGGTGTGCCTTCAAAGTTAGTGATGGATAATTATGCTATGTGTTTTAGATTTGATGAGATCAAAGATTTCTGTGAAAAGTATGGGATCATAATGTAATATTCATCCCCATACCACCCACAAGAAAATGGACAAGCTGAGTCTAGTAACAAAAGCATATTAAAGATATTGAAGAAGACTCTTGAAAAGAATAAAAGAGCATGGCATACAAAATAGAAATTGGCATTGTGGGCTAACAAGGTTACAACTAAGAAAGCAACATGCAAATCACCATTTGAGCTTGTATATGGTTTACAATCTAGGATTCCTATGAACAATTTATTACATGTATACCAGTTTATACAAGACGAGCATTTAGAAGTTTTTGACAATATGCAGGATAGAATGATGCAGTTGGCAGAGTTGGATGAAATTAGAAAAGATAGCCAGAAAGAAAATATTAAGTTACAACAGAAAATGAAGTATCTATTTGATAAAAGGGATAGTGACAGAAAATTCCAACCATATGATCTAGTACTTTAGTGGAATATGAGATCAGGGAATAAAGGGAAACACAAGAAGTTTGAGTCTTTATGGCTTGGACCATTTGTTATTTATCAGAGTTTTGGAAAAGATTCATATCTACTAAAGAATATGGATGGAGAAGAATTTAAATTGCCAATGCATGGGAAATTTTTAAATCCTTTCTTCAATTAGAAATCAAATTTTCTATGCACAAGTAAGTATGTATCATATGTATATAGTGTGTTTCCTTTTTGCAGTCGGTTGCTCTCATTTTTTGAAGTGATCTGCAACCACAAATTCTATGGTTCTTGTCATAAATTTACATTTAGCCATCCTCAGATAGAGCCAATGTTGGTTGTATTTCCAGTTTTGATGTCTACCTAGTACATTTTGTTGTTCTCATGCCTATCCTTCATCACAAATCAACATCCTGTCTAAAATTACAATAGATCCCTCTGAAAATTGTGGTTTCTAGGTCAAAATCAAAGAGAGATGTCAAAAAACCCTAAGCCCTAGGTTATATCTGCTCAAAAATGGCAAAAAACCCCTAGTTCTTTGAAATATGTTATGTTTTGAAGTTACTTTAGCGAGTAACTTAAAATCCTTTTTTTGCATGTGCACATTTCCTATCCTAATGCAGTCGCGAGATCTCCTAATATTTCTTGAATATTCCTTTATCTCTCGCAACTTAGCGTTTCCCTTTTGTCGGGTTATCTCCGTAAGAAATGGCATATTCTTTTGTGATCATGAGATCTGGCGACAACCATTGATTCAGATCAAGATCCTATGGTAGTTGGGTGATCTCATGATGTAACCCAAGGTTAGAAAATTATCTCCAGACTTTGAGATTACTCAGTTGCCTGATTGCCAAATCTGAATCGTGGTCAAAAGGATGGTTAGCTCATGGTTAAGTTAGTGATCAGTGATCAAGTTTAAATTCCAAGCATGTTCAGTTAATATAATGACTATTGTTATGCCTTTATGAGAAAGTTGTAGTCAAGTTATTTTTAAGGCATTACGACAGTGTGCCATGTGTAGTTGGTGGGCCCGGATGCTATTCAGGTAGGTATCTTCAATCACGTAGTCTCTAGTTTAATATTGAGTTTTTAAATTTGCATTGTCACCTAATCTCGTGATAATGGTTGAGTTGAGGTAAAAAATCTAGCGACTACGAGACATAAGGAAAGATGAGACACATGTTATGTTGTTACATAGTCTTGTGATGGATTAGGGTTGGCAAAAAAGATAAAGTGACTCAGTGACAATCGTCATATGCAACTAGATGAAAGATCAACGGCAGTGATTGAATCTCCAGACGAAGGTTGAAAAGTCAAGATCATTATGTGACTTGGAGACTAGGTCTTAGTCGCCAAGTCTCCAAATGAGATTAAAGGTTTAATGAGAGTTAAGAATGCCTTCAGTCGCCCAGTCTCTGGATTAAACTATAGTTAATGAAAAATTCTGGCGACTTGGAGACTAAAGGGAAACACAAACCTAAGTTCAAAGGTTAAGTTATGATGTTGAGGTCAGTTCCTGGGTACAAATTAAAAATGGATCGGTGGTTGTGTTTTAAAAGGATATTCAAATTTAAATTTGGACCATTGATTGAAATATCTTGCACCACCTATGACCGTTATGGTTTAAATTCAAATATTTAAAAAGGGTTTCATATCAGTTTTCATTACAGTGATATTATTTGTCAATTTGTAAATAGGGTACATGAGTTCGCCATTTCTTTTTCCAATCGAAGTAAAGACGATGGGAGTTGCTTTGAAAACTGTGGCTAATATTTTGAGTGTCTCTTAGGAGAATTAATGAGCAGAAATTGATTACAGATATGACTAATGCATCCCAAACCATTGTTTCCAGTGATAAGAGGTCAAAATGCAGAGAACCTAACAGTTGGTGGTGAGGGTTAGTGATATATTTGTTTCAATATTAGTAAATAAAATGGTCAACCAGCACTCAACCGAGTTTCAACCACTGGCGATGAGACAGTTTTAGAAGTATGGGGCATTTAATTACCTGGTTACATCATGGGTTTTTTTGAAAAAAGGCCAAAGGAATTGAAGACAGTAGTTATGAGCTTAGATATTTTATCTATCTTTCTGTTTCAAAAGCAAATTGCATTTTTTCTTCTGGAGTTTTAGGGTTAGGTAAAAATCATCTGAAGCTTGTTGCATCCTTATCTCTTAAGGATTCCAAGATGATATTGGGCTATATATAGGCCAGTTGTATCATTTTTTAAATGTTGTTGAATGTCTACTGCAAGGCAGGCTTCTAATTTTGCATACTCTTAAGCTTCTAGTCTAGATATATTGAAATAGGACATATTAATGAAATATAGTACAGTTTCCTATCCCATGCTATTGGTGTCTCTTTATATTTCTGTGTATGGCTCTTGTATGTTTAATTTGTAAGGTATCTTAAACATACCGGTTACAAGGTAACTATCTAATTTCTTGTGAGTTTCTTTCAAGGAGAGAAGTAAGTTTCATGAGTGATTTCAGAGGGTTAATCATTAATGTGAGGATTTGATACAGTTGTGTGGGAATGATAAGATAGTTTGTAAGGAATTCAATCTGAGCTGTATATAGTTTGTAAGGCATTCTATAGTATTTCCTTAATTTGTTTATGTGGATTTATGTTTTCATTTGACTCTTTTCCCAAGGAATAGGCACTGGTCTGTGGTTTGGTGAGCAGTTAATTCTTCATCCAAATAAATCAATCAACCAATTACATTTAGTTACTAAGAACACATGAGTTGAACTCAAACGGATTTGTATCAACCGGATACAATTTAGTTTGTTGATTCCTTGAAGAGTGAATCACTAGGTTAACCCTCCTTAAAAGGAGGAAGGATGAGAATCCTTGTCTCATTGATTTTTTCTATTCTTAAAATCATAGTTTATCTGGTTAAGCTTTGTATCCAGTTGATTTTGGTTATCTGCAGGGTATTTTATAAGTTGATTCAGTAAAGGGTAAATAGAAAATCAGTGTCCACTATAACATATACTGAATAATCAATAATCATTCAAAGGTAATACCTGCCTGAGCATGTGGAGCTTGAAAAAGAAGGAGGATCTTATCCAATCCTCATCAATTAGGCATTTCTCTTTTCTAAATCAGTATTAGGAGTCATAGTGTTCAAACAATCATTCAAGCACTATGGTTCATGCAAGAAAAATCCCTAACAGTACATTAGTTGTCCAACACTCAACATATTATGCTTAAGTCCATCAACAAGTAGTACATTGTTCGTATTAGTCTTTCCATATAGAGAAATAGATCCAACTCCAATGATAAGCTCAGGAGTATTATCACCAAATCTAGAAACACCACCATCATATCTTTTCAGGCTGACAAACTTGTTTTTGTCTCCAGTCATATGATGTAAACAACCACTATCTATAACCCATTCATATTTCTTTTCAACACAAGATACTAAGGCATTTTCTTCATGTATAGGTTCATTAGCCTTAGCAATAAATCCAATTTCATCATAATCAACATCATCATTAGATACGCCTTCACTAGCATAATAACATTCCTTGTCTTTTGAATACTTTGATTTTTAAAACTTAGGTTTATGTTTTGCAACCCTTGTATGACATCGAGATGCAAAATGACCAATCTTGTTGCATGAAAAACATTTCAAAGGTAACTTGCCTTCAAATTTACCCTTACCTCTCTTTTCTCTTCTAGCAATCAGGGCTACCACTTCATCTAGATTTATTTATTCCTCTTGTATTTGTTCCCATTCATCAGCATAGTCTCCAAGTTCTTCTCTCAAGTCACTATTGCAAGTGCTCTCAATTCCAGATAAGGTCTTTTTGTTTCTATGTATAGTCACCTTGAATGTTCACTCAACTTTAGGTAAAGAATCTCCCAGTTCTACGGCCTCAAAATTAGTTATATTTCCAATCAACATCTCTCTATTGAAGTTTGGAGTCAAAGGTATAATCTCCTCTATAGCTTGTAATTTAGTTTTGTATGCAGGTGTCAAAGATCTGAGCATCTTTGCAATCACTTCTTCTTAAATGTAAGTACCTCCAGATTTTTTGATGCCAATAACCACTTCAGTAATTCTCTCTGCATATGCCCTAATGTTCTCATCATCTCTCATTTTCAATGCTTCCATCTTTGTCTTCCAGTTCTGTAGCTTTTCCTTTTTAGTAAACTTATCTCCTATATACAGTGCTTCCAATCTTGTCCAAATCTCATGTGCAGAATCTAGGTCTTTTACTTCTATGAATTCACCTTCAAAAAGTGTGTTGATCAATGATTCCTTTGCAACTATATTACATGAAAATAAATTCTTTTCATCTTCAGTAGCTTTATCCAATTCATCCTCAATCGCTATCTTTTCCTTCCTTTTCGTGGTCATCTAGTAGTTGATTCCCAAACATAGCAAATGTGTTCTCATCTTGTTCTTCCAACTGTCAAAGTTTTCAGGATCACCTCAAATTGTTAAACTTTCTCTCTAAGGACTAGATGTTATAATACCAATTGTTAGGAATAATAGTCCACAAGCATAATTGAGAGGGGGTGAATAAACGGTGATATAGATTATTAAAATTTAAACTTTATAAACCAAATCCACAATGCAAATTATAACATGGTAAATGCCAACACAATAACACAATCCTTTGTTGTTGAGGAAACCTTGTTAAAGGTAAAACCCTAGTGGGAATTAGCACCCACAAATGATGTACTAAGATTATAATATCCCTATTAAAATATCTATCCATGTTAGGAGCTTATTACAACAATACAGTATAGTCCATGTTAAAGGATAGACCTTGTTAGGAGTCAAGAGTAACAGTGAGCTCACTACCCAAGCACACTGCCCAAAGAAGGTTAAATCCACCCTCAAGGATTAACAATCTGAACAAGTATATATAGAAAATATACAATCCAATGAACTGTCTAATAGAAAATATCTTTGCTTGGTTAGTTCCAATGAAGTACTCTAATCCCAAACTATGCTCTACATCCAGCAGAAAATCAATCTTTGTAGCTTCCACACTTCTCTATCTTTCAATTACCTTCTTATCATTCCCCTATCACATCTTTTCAAAATAAAAGATCTCTCATATATACCCTATTACAATAATTGATTAGGTCATCCAATTAAGCTTTCCCAATATACAAATAAGTATTTAACCCCTTGCTAAGATACACAAGGTACCTAAAACAAGTAAACATGAATTACAATACATTAAATATACTCCCAGATTTTCAATCCACGCTCACAATCTATAATACACTCTACATCTCTAAAGTCGGCCAACAAATAGGTCTCCTCCAAAATACACGCTACAGCTGATGTCACCAACAATCTTATGACTATTGATCAACAAGGAACATTCCTCAATGTTTCCTCTATCATCCCTTAATCTCGCATACTCTGAAACATCTTTTCTTGTAAGATATACCCAAAACATAGAGACCTGCTCTGTCAAGCATCACTGTCACAGTCCAGAAACCAGTCTTCACTAAAGCATCTGTAACATCTTCAATATGCAATATTAAGCTAAGTGACCTTAGTAATAAGGTCATCACACATCCTTCTTCATATCCTTATATTCTATCATTATGATACATCAGTACAGTGTTCGTACACTTCTGCCAGTCATCATACAATAGTAATAACTAGTTTGTTCACTCCATAGAAAAATATATTGACATCAACGATAAAACATGAATATCAATAGCATCAGTAGTGCCCAAATATGATATCATCCAACACCGACAGCTGATTTTCTCAGGTTCTCAGATAGCTCCAGGACAAGGTTTTTAACCTTTTCCAAGGTGTCCCTTTTATTGGTAGCAGTGGTTCTCCATAAGGGAGTAGCAACAAACGGATCAAAGGCATTAAGATAGGTTTGGATGGTCACCTTGGTAGATGGGATAAAAGGACTTGTACATCATTTTAGGGCCCTTTACAACTAGTGGTTAAACATTTCCAGAGGTTTTTTGGGTTCCTTCCTGATGGAAATGAACTGGTTGTGGGACCAGGCTAGGTCCACGTGGATGTGAAATATCATCAGAAAAGACACTTCCATGTCTTGTCAACTATTGATGTAGTTGGCTAGTAAGTTTAGGTACCAGTTCAATTCATTTTCCCTGAATGATAGTGAGAAAATCCTGCTCACCACATCCTTGTGTTGGATGTGGTGCATGTTCATGGCATCCTTATACACTTGCAGATGTTCTTCCATGGTTTGGGGGCCTAGATGCTCATATTTCAGACATATCTTTTCCAAGTTGGGTAGGAGTTCGTTGATTGCATTAGGAAGTTGTCCCGTCGGGGACCCGATGTTATTGAAATACACAGCCATTAGAATTGCGGGTATCACCAAGGGTGGTATTTGTTACTAAGTTAGGTTGGGAAACTTGGGTGTCCTAGGGAGTGGTAATCCCAAATAAATAGTTCAAAGGTTGCCTTTTCTAGTGGGCTCTTTTTCCTTAGATGGAAGGTCTGAGTTCTATAAACTCTCCAGGGTTTGGGGTCGATTAGATTATTCTCTTAAAGAGAAAAGGCAAAAATGACCCCAACCTATGGAAAGCTTGGTATGTAAAGCTACTGCTTGGGGAACATTCAGGAGGTGTAGTATCAAATTTTTCAGGGGAGGACGAGCTCATGCCCTCCTTCTAGCACCATTTTTTGTTGACAAGACTTTGTGACGGCCTCACCAATAGGGAGAGAGTTTTTACCAGGTACCAGAGTACTAGCCAACTTCACCTAAAGAGGTTTACTAGAGAGAGGGCTCTCCTAGCCTCCAAGCACCTAGTAGTTGGGTCATGACAGTACAGGATTAACTTATTTGGGCAAGTGACTGTTTGTTTTGAGGGTATAGCTAGTTTTGACTCATCAACCTCAGGAACTTTGACGATAATGGTTTTTCTACAAGCACTTCTTATCTCCAAAAAAGAAAATATCAAAAGATAGGACATGGTTAGTGTAAATCTCTAACAATAGTCATGATATAAATTTCCATAACATCAACAAATTTCCAGATGAAAATAAATAATAGATACCAGGCATACATATGACCACCGATCAAACATATACCAGTAGCAAGGTGAAATATTTCATTGAATCATAAGAAAGCATACAACATGAAAGGCATTTGTTAACTCCAGTATCAAAAATAATACAACATATGGTGCATATTAGTGCTCCTCATTCTTTCATTAACTTAAAATCCAGCGTCACTATTAGTTACACTAATGGCTCCGAGGGAGCATTAATCTACTCTAAACTTTTAAAACAAGATAGCTAAAAACTTGTATAACTTGTGGATAGCTAAATCATCAATTAGTCAACCCTTGGAATGGCGTCAGACTTATTTTTTATATAAATCTTATCTACCTACAAAATGTAACCTATGCATGCTATTTATATTATATTACAATATTTACAGTCGGTACTACATGCGCTGTCAAGATCATCATACTATATACAATAATTTGACAAGAAAAGAGAAGAAAGAAGAAAAGAGGCTCTAATAAAGCTTCCATCAAAAAGAGTGCCTCTATAATTGTGGACATGATGATTCTCTCTAGATAACTTGGGCCATACACCCTCATTAAAACATCTCTGGTTCTTCGTCACCAAGCAATACTTCCTATGCCAGATATTAAATGTTTAAATGGCATCTTGAGAGCTAGGAGACATTCGTGATGAAATTTCTGGCTAATAGTAACCCATTGGGTCATAAAGGATGGTCTCAGGTCTAAAAAAAATTCATAGATAGTGACCTGTCAGCTCGGGGGAGCTATCAACACTTATCACCATAAAGAATACAAAACTTGGGATCCAAAATTCTGGAATTCGGGAGCTTACTCTCAAAGAATAAATAATTACTGCTCAAAACCCACCCCTGATGAAGGAATCCTCAGAGACCAGGAAATTTTATTGGCCTTTGAGCTTTTCATATGCTTCCAGAATTTAAAGTATACTTTCCTCTTCCAGATCCTTCAGGCAATCTCGACGGTCAACCAAACTTTCAAAGTGATTGCTAGTGTCTTCAACCTTATCCTTCAACTCTGTAGCCACCTTGGCTACATCATGGGATTTGAGCATCATTTGGGAGAGTTCCACCATTATGATGTTACTAAAATCTCCAACGGGATGGGATTGAACCTCAGCCACTTCATCAAACTTATTGAGTATAGAATTGACGTGAGTATAAGTCTTAGGGCTGAGAGGGTCAGTCGATGTAATTTCCTTGACAAATGTAACATGTTGGTCCAGTGGAGTCCAGACCACAAAAATTTTCTTCTCCAGCACCCTTACCAATTTCTTGTCAACCCTAACTTTGAACACAAGTCTAGAGTACTAGGTCTTGAGGAACCCATACGACTCATCTCCTAAGATGCTTATCATCATTACACTATCTTCCCCAAGATTTAGAATCTTCACTATGGCATCTCCCCCTTCTTCATATTTTTTAGTCTCTCCCTGCCACTGATCAATGGTGACCTCCAATTGTTTCACTATGTCATGCGCCTAGAAGAAGTTAGGGAGAGACTTGAATAGAAAAATTCTTATGGCTCCAACCTGTTGGGTCATCCATTCATCCACCACCAGTGCCTTTCTTTTCATGGTTCTCAGCACATCGACATCACCCTAAGGGAGTGGTGTCACCAATGTCATCGGGGCTTTTCTTTTTTGGGATTACACTAACCACTACGGTAGGGTGACTGGCCTGCTCACTATCATTCCCAAGCTCAAGGTATCCCCGGGGTTCAATTCAAGTTCTCCCCTAGATGTGCTTCCTTCTGTGTTGATAGGATCTTCATCTACGTTTACTTTCTCATTTTATGCACCTCCTCCCGGGATATCCTCTATTGGTGGGCTAGGTGGTGGTGGCGGTAGAGGCAATTAGTTCAAATCTACCTATGAAAAGTTGGTTGTAACCTTTTCAACCCCTGTATTAAGTGGTTCTTGTAAGCTTTGATCTCCAACAGGGCTCAGAAGCACTACATCAGAGGGTATAGTTTCTCCCAAAGGTCCGGTTTCCTCTTCTGCCAACAAGTTCTTCCTAGCCAATTCATTAAGCTATTCTTATATCATCCTTTCTTCTTCAGCCTCTTCTGGTTGAGATATATCTCCTTCTTCTTGGGTTGTTCTCTCTTTGGCCTCTGGTAAGTTCTCCAGTGCAGGAATCTCAGTCTCTGGTTCTGCCATTTCCTCCATTGTGCGATCTACCATACTCTATAGTTCCCCAGATCACCCATTGGAAGAAATCATCAATGTTGATTTGTGTTATCTCTCTGGGACTCTCTGGATTGTCTTCTTTATTGGAGGAGGAGGAGGAGGAGGAGGAGAGTACTTCAACATCAGTCACGTTCCCAGGTGCAAGACTCAATTTTTGCTTTTTGGGGGCTGTTATGCCTTATGTTTCTTTCTTCTCTTGAGTGGCGGCCCAGGGTCTGCGATAGTTTTTCTCTCTTCAGTCTCCACTTCGCATGTTGCATTCAATAATGTGGCCAAAGAGGGAGACTCTCTTAGCATTGGATAGGATTCTACCAAAGTGTCTCTGAGGATGAATGTCACTCTAGAGTTTTCTACATCTAATAGTTTCAGGGAGTGCTCAAACTTTTCACCTAACTGCTCCATTAGGGGGTCCAAAATGGGGTTTGGGACCTGAGGAGGGGTGCCAAATTTATTCTTACCTTGGAATTTGGTTTTCTCCTCCACCTGGGAGCCTGAGGCTTCCAAAAATTGATTGTCCAATCGGACACTCTTCAGGCAAGCCTTCAAAATATAGGTGTGGCTGCTTTGAATCACTGTTCTCAAGATGGCCTCAATGCTCAAAACTTCCAACATGTCACAATCTACCAGAGGGAGCTCCATCTTGTCGATACATGTCTCTTTGTACTCAAGTTCCTCAAGCAACCCAAGATCTAAAAAAGTTCATGGGATGTCCAGAGATTTAGATATTTCATCATTCCCTTTGGCATCCTGGAGTACTGTCAATTCTGGACGTCAAAATCATCTTGCCAATTAGTCCAAAAATCCTCTAAGTGGCACTTGTGGGGGTTGATTCCTTAGGGCATTAGCTTTTCTATTCACCCAAGTGGATCATAGCCTTTTCGGCCGAATAAAAATTTACCTAAGTTCAAGCTACTTATCTCACTTTCTACTTCATGGGCCATGGCAAGGGAGCAGGTGTAGTTCCCGCACACAAATGGAAAAGAGATGGAGGTGATTTTCTTGGCGGTCATTAAAGCATCCACCTCCATAATATACCTAAAAAATTATAGAAAAATAATCTTGTCCCCATAATGTTTAAGCAACAAGAAAGGTTGCCCAAAAAATTCAAACACCCGAATATAGATGTGCTGGGAGAACTGAATGAAATAACATCCCCATGTATTTACTAAGGCCCTTTCTTGTGGGGACATTCTGAATCCCTGATCATTAGTGATTGCCTTAATCCCATGGAAGATAAGGCATCATTGACTCTACAAAAATGGGGGAAAATCTCATTCCACTAAATCTGGGGGAAATGGTCCCATGGGGTGTCTTGTGCATCTCCATCCCCGAAGACACCAACTGTGGTTAATCCCTGATTTATCGAGTACTGTTGGGAAAGTGGCCAGAGGATGTAGGAGGTCATGTAGAATTCTTTCTCTATCCTGACCTTCCTCATATGGATGTCTACATGCTTGAAAATGATGTTGGCATAGTCGAAGCATGTCTTGTTGGTGGTCATACCATATAAAAAAATAGTACATCCAAGGGGAGAATTCTCAAGTATGGGGTTTCCCAAAAATCCAGCATAAAAATATAATTCTACCCTGGATGGGCTCCTTGAGGTTAGAGCGAGGAATATCCATCTGCATCTTCTTAAATTCTCAGCATGGGCTATTTCGCCACTCGAAGTTGAGGTGGCACTGAGCTAGTTCATCTGCTTCCTTGAACTATGTGAGCAAAGTGGCCCTGGTGAGAATAACATCACCAGGAAAAAATGGGATGTGCCACCCTGTGGTGGTGGCATCGCGGTCCAGGGAGATGATGGGCACCGGGTAACTAAGGGGGTTGGGCGAGACCAACATAGCAGTTCCATTGCCTAGATTGTAACATTTGTCCAGGAGAAATATTAACTCTGGCGCTTGCACTGAGTAGGGAAAACCGGTTGCTTGAATGATACCAAATGCCACTAAGTTGACTAAAGTAAGTTCATTGGCCCGTCGTTGTAGATGAATTGCATGAATAGGCCCTTTAATTTGGCCTTGGTATCGACATCCATGTCAGTAATCTCTTTAAGGGTGGACTCAATTTGGGACCCTTGAATCATCCCACCTTTATTATACTTCTGGGTCAACGGGAGATTTTCCAATACTTGTTCTACCCTATTATTTTTTATAGTGCCTACAGAGGCACTCGGGAGTTCAGAGCTCCCAGGAGGTGACGACTCTGAAGCCATTTCTTTCTTACTTTAACATGTTCCTAAAAATTGGGCAACAGTCAGTACATAAACATTAAAAGGATTCTAGGTTCTGGGGGCTTTGGGCGTGATTTTACTTACCCACCTGAAAAGGAAAATGTTAGATATCTTTAAAAAAATCATGCTTTCAGAGATTATCTTTGATACATGTAAATTGACACATATGAAACCATTCATGTGCACAAAATACTAGAAACAATGACACAACTGTCGAATAGGCTAAATATGCCTGGATTCACCAAGACATGCAGAGTTAACTTGAAAGGATAGTAACGTCAGTGACAAGATAGGAAACCTTAGTGTTGTACCCTAACACATGCATGCCAACTCAGCTAAGTAATGACAATTAATGGATAGTTGTTCTGGCGTGAGTAACATGAATTCCACTTGGGACAAATTTTAAATGCTCGCGCATGGGAATTAATTATGCTATTAAGACATAAATGATGTAGGAGAGAGAAAAATTAATGACTTGATAATGAGCTGGCCTCTGCAACTTACATACCCATCACTTCAATGATCAAATTTGCATCAACCAGAAGGGTGGACATTCTTATTGGGTGGACATGGTCCTTAGAACTCGTCAAGAATTTGGAAAAATGATGTCCCTAGGAGTTACCTCCATGAAACCTACACAAAAAAATGACTCTCATAGATGCAACATCTCCTCAGTGTAGGAAGGCAAAAACTTTAGCCAACTCGACAATGTACAACTAACCAGAACTATTAACAACATGCAGAGTGCTCAAAAATTTACAGAAACTAACTCTATCCTATAGGAATCAAACAAGTATCTACAAGGAACTAATAACACTCCACGAACCCATATTTATAGAATTTACAGACTGCAGAGCTAGACGCAAAATGCTACTTACAAAGGATTTACAATTGAGGAAACAAACGCCTCACCTTTGAGTCAGACAACTACGAAGAGAAAAGAGACGCACTAGGTCCAGGGAAGATAGCATGCCAAATGGTGAGTGCGACCTGGACAACAAGGACACATGATCACCCACAAAAAAAATGCAAAAAACCCAAACAAACAGAAGACAAACAAAATGAAAATGAATAAACGAAAGCAAAAAAAAAAAGGGAAAACAAACCACAAAGCAAACAACAAACAGAAACAAAAAAAAAATGCAATGAAAAGAAAAGAAGCCCAAGGGCCTACCTTAAATTTTAAATGTTGAAAAGGGGGACCATAAACAGCATCATTCTGTCACCTAAATGCTCCACGAGAATCGTTAAACACCTCTGCACCTTCTAGCTCAAACACTTCAACTCGGAAAACAAATTGCTTCACTCTCAAGATAATTCGCCAGAAGGTAATTAGTTCGCAGTAAGTGTAAAAATGACAAGGTAAAAGGCCTTAAAATAATGCCTAGGGGAGCGCATTATTTACCAAAAGTTACTTCAAGAAACAAGCTGGCCACCGGAGTCCAGACCTCGAGGCACCCAACGATCATTCTTCTTCAAAAGAAAGAGGGATGATTAACATGTCTCAAAGGTCCATAAACTATCTACTTTAGGAACAACACTCTAGGATCCGGATCCTGGAGAAAACAAAAGACAAAAGAAAATACAAAGACAAAGGCAAGGGCAAGAGCCCAAAAAAAGAGAGAGGCAAAATGAAGCCAAGGCAAAACAAAAGGGGGACCTGACATTTTGCACACAAAATGTAGGGACGGGTATGCAGGGCATAACAAAAGTGTTAACATTTTAACATTAATCAACTTCAACATCACATTATTCAAATATTAAGAAATTTGTGTAAAATTAAGAGATGGTTTAAAATAATATGACAAAGGAGCCACACTATGGATGTTGTTTCCACATGTTCGTCAACATTGTTGGATGTGTTGATTTTTATGGAATTATTTTGTTTCTAAAACTTGTTGAAATTGTTGGAGGCGACATCACTCTTATCAATAGGAGTCGTTGGAGTGTCACTCATTAATTGACTCACTTAAATTTGATAATTATGAAGTGCTGCATAAAGTTGAGTAAATGAAGAGAATTTGGAAAACAGAATCTCATCTCTAATGTCTTTTTGTAAATTATAAATAAAAATGCATTGAACGTCATTATCAGGCACAGGATAAGAATCTAAGCATGAAAATTCTTAAATATACCAATAAAATTAGTCACTTTTTCTTTAACACCGTGTTTCCTTGAGGTGGTGTAACTGATTGAGATCACGTATCCTCTTATATGTTCCTTCCATGAATAGTAATTTGATCCATCAATAATAGGAATGTTTAAATTGTGTGCCATTAAATATGCCTCAAGCGGTTAAGCTCTATACCGAGAAACCAAGATCTGATACCAATTGTTGAATGGGAGGAACAATTGAGAGGAGGGGTGAATCAATTATTTACATACACTTTCTAAAAAAATTACTGTATTGGTAAATTCACAAACCATACAAATGATAATGACTTATATCAATATTAAATTTTGTTTTACTTGTAACCACATCAAGAAATCATAAAAAATGTAAACATGAAAGCACAAAACCACCAACACAAAGAACACCATAATTTACATGGAAACCCAAACTGGGAAAAACCATAGAGAAACTAATTCTCATAAAATGAAACATCGGTTAAGGTGATTTTTATAAGGGATCACTATCATTTTTCTCAACATGGGTTGACTCACAGGAAGTCAGGATAACTACCCTAAAATATGAAATGCTCATTTTCATTACAAATAGGCTCACTTATATAATATAATAAATGAAAGAAAGAATTCACCATTGAAGTCATTGTCACTGATACTCTGCAATACTAAAATGATATAGTAGTCTACTACCAATTACATCAGCACACATACATACCAACAAGAAGATATTTCCTTGTCAGATTCACATTCACTTTGCATATTACTCACATACAAGAAACCACATGAACCACTAAGAATATCACTTCCTTTACATTGCTTGATGTCACTAGCTAAGTTGACCAAAATTAATTTGAAATAGGTCACACCAAAAGATTATTGTGGTGGTAAGGAATGAAATGTGGACCACATTACACAATAAAATGTACCTAAGCACGCTACACAATATATGAGATCTTCAGTATAATCAATAGGATCTATACATTACAATTGCATTAACTAAAACACAACGAAAACATCTAAGATAGGACTAATACAAACTAAATGCTCCACAATATGTTTCACACTAAAAGGGACCATCACCAACAAGAACATATTTTGGTGACACTTCAACTGATACACCAAAGATATAAGTACACACATCAACAAATATAGAAAATAAACCAAATTATGGATATGTTGGTATCAATGAAAACCATTAATGACAACATCATGAATAGAATCAACTTCACATTCTAACAGTCAAGGAACTTCATTTCTTCATCTTGGTAGAAGAATCTAGGATCCTCTACCTTCCATTGGTGAATTCCCTTGTGACCTCCCTTTTCCCTATGACACATTGTGAAGGTTGATCAACCTTTTTGTTAGAGCTGACATCCACCTTCTTGTTTTTTTTCTAGACCATCCATCCATCATCAACCACCACATAACTAGTAGAAGCTCTTGTTGATGAGAAGCTCTTACTCTTGGGTGGGGGTGAGAAATGGCTCATTCAAAAAACCATTGTTAGTAGGGGTGACAAATGTAACCCTTATTTAGGGTATAGTGAGAATTATTTCAACTTCCTCCAAATCAGTAGTCTAAACTAAAGCAGTATTTTGGCTCTTCCCCTAACTCACTTTGAGAGACTTGGCCTGATAAAAAGAACTTGTTGGATTCAGTCCCTAGTTACGTTTCTTGGGGTTTTCTAGAATCTTCAGAAGCCCAACCATGAAGAGATATTTTTCACTATCATAATTTGAACCCACACCCTGTAGAAGTACACTGACTCTTAAAGGGGAGGTAGAGATACCCTTTATTATTTCTTGTTCCTTTTCTAGGGCCTTGTGATTAGAAATCACACGATCTGATTTGTTACAATTTTGGTATAAGTACATGACATTATCATATACCAATTCTTGTTTCTATTTACCTATTTTGGATTGTAGGGTAATAAAATTGGGCAGAGTGTTACTAACAACCACATTGACATTAAAATGGGAAAATACCAGCTTTTACTTCATCCTATTGACCTCATCTATTGAAACATAGTTTATAAAAGTGTTTCTAATCCAAAAAAATATCTTCTTGTTTCAAAATTCAAGTGGGAGTCTTAGAATTTGAACCCACATGGGGGCTGTTCAGATTATATCTATCATAGGATAAATCCCAAGCTTCCATCGGTTGAGGGAAAAAGTAATTTTTCCCATAATTCCATGAACCAAACAAAAAAAAGGTCATATACTCAACTATCATATATTTAAACAGAAATAGGGCCTTAGGCATTGTAATAGTCACAACACTTCCTTTAAGCTTACATCTCTGATAAATCCACTTCCTAACCATATCAATGGTTTTTTTAAAGATAAAGAAGTTCCCTACCAGAGTGTTTTTGATGGAGGAGACAATACGGTCAACCACCACATTAGGAACCCTGATACACATTTCCTATATTTGTGTGCACTTTAGTACCACCTCAACATCCACATCCTTTTGATAGTCACCCACCAATAATTTCTTCCATCCCTCAGATAGATCTCCACTTAGGGTCTTTTCCTTGTCTCCCTTGTTAGATGCTAAAACCAGGCCAACATAGTCATCCTTAGGCACATTACCATTGTGTCTATCTTGTCTAGTGTCTCTAGCAACAACCAAATCCTAGCTAGTGGGTCCACTAGGCCCATCATGCACAAGTTTTACAGCTAATGGTGAGGTCTCACCAGTGGGTATTTTACCCCCATCACTATTGTCCACCATTAAAATGTAGAAGTTTGAAAAATATACAGAGTGCAAATTATTTCATTATGTATTGCATATGGATCACTTTTTGTTAGAACTCAAAAAGTCCAGACATAATAGACTAGGAGAAATATTACTCATTAGAGGAATACATGAATATTTCTTAGATGAATTGGACCTGATGGGAGGAGGATATAATTATAAATCTCTTTAGGAACACCTTTGTTAGTTTTCCAAAAATTATTCAAGAGAAACTACGAAGAAGAACTACAACATAACGTCACTAATTTGAAAGAAGATGCAAGAGTCTCTAGAATGGATATTAAAGTCCTCACATAATAGACTAGGAGATGAATTTATCAAAATAATATTCATTAGAGGAATCCATGAGGATTTATTAGATGCATTGGCCCTAATGGGAGGAGGATAAAATTTTGAAGCTCCTAGGAACAACTTTGTTGGTTTTCCAAAAATTATTCAAGAGAAACTGTGACGAAGACCTACAACATAAGGTCGCTAATTTAAAAAGAAGATGAAATATTCTCTAGAATGGAAATTAGCAACATTTTGAATTAATTATATGGCTACTCAAGTTGACACACTTCAAGAAAAGAAAAAACTAGAAGAAGTGAAAGCAATTTTAATTGAATATTATCCTCACTATCGCTACAAAAGGAAAAATTGTAAGTGCAAGAGGATTTCAAGCTTGGAAGAAAAACCTGACTTCAAACCCTTAGAATATGAAGATGGCCAAGTGTTGTACCTATCCTTAAGAAATCCATGAAACTAGGCACGTGACATACCTCAGGACCCTCTCTCTTATAACATGCCTTATCCAAATTATACTCTGTAGAAAAATTAGTCTCCCAAGGTTGGATGAACTACGCTTATTCATTATGGAATTCCTAAAGTATGGGATTACAACCCTTTCAAAATTCAGGTCAATTTCCTAATTGACAAATATTTCAATTAAATTAGTAGCAGCAGCAATAATGAAGATTTAATCAGCCCCAAAGAAACTTGAATGTATAATATTAGCATAAATAAGTACAAGGTCCTCCTTGTAAACTAGTTATTATTCTTAACCCTATCAACCCTACTCTTGCACCTCCTAAATCCATGCAATTTCAAACAAAATATGCACCGAACCTAAATAATCATCCTTCTTGGAAAGTCTTTACTAGTGACATACAACAATTTCCTACTTATGTCCTAGATACTAATAATGTGCATCTATATTCTAGAAAGACTCTAGTTGCTCCAACATCACCTCTTATAACAAAAAATTTAGTGTAAGAATTCTCCATAGCTTTCCAATTTCCATTTAGGGATCTATACCTCCTAGTTGAACAAATATTCCTATAGGATGCCCTCACCTTAAGAACCTTTAGCTGCACTACTTCCTAAAATATTGAATGCACAAAGGAATGTTCTTGAACATTGTTTTCATTCTTGAACCAAATAAAGAATGTTAGCATACAAATTCCTCTATTCCAAGAAATTTGGTATTAATAAATTTTTCCAAAAGAAGAATGATCCCCTAATAGATCACATTGTTGGAAATATGAAATATATTATAGTAGGAAGACATGTTATTCCCATGTATACTGACCTAGGAAGTCTTGTAGTCAATATTACCATCAATGGCACATTGATACCCAATACACTGATTGATCTTGGAGTTTCCATTAATTTAATGATAGGGAAACCATGTAAAACTTATATCTATCATATCTAAAGACAACCCTTATAGTTCTATAGCTACTAGATAACTCCAATCTAAAACTAGAGGTGATAATAGAAAACCTAGTCATGACATTGGATTTATGGGAATGTCCAACTGACTTTATGATCCTACAGCCTAAGGCTAGTCTAGGTAGATACCTACTAATCTTGGGAAAACTTTGTCTTTCCACTATAGATTTCTTTATTAGATGTATATGAGGGGAAATGATTATTTCAAATGAAAATGCTAAAATGAAATTAGTCTTATATCCAACTACGCGAGCTTCTTATAAATAGATAGGGGCATGACATTACCCGAAGCTCTGAAATCTACTAGGAATTTGTGCAAGTTTTTGCAATGAATTTTAAGGTCGAACAGAAAAGAGGGGTCTTCTATATTTCCCTGAAATATGACCGCATTAGCATTGTCAAAAGTGGCAGACTTGGGTGGGTGGTTACGAACTTCTGGGTTCTCCAAATATTGCAAGAGAGACTTCCTCTGCTCGGGACAATTGAGCAATACTTCTATTAAGGTCATGGTTGTGGTGGTATTTTCCATCACCTTTTTTATATCAAATTTCCCTTTTGGAATCCACTGACCTTTTCCCACAACATCTCATGCATGATTTTTGATAGGCCCCCTTGGAGGGGGCAGGTTGACATTTGTGAGGAGGTCTGACAAGAGATTTGTAATCTTCGGGGGAATCGATGTTGTAAGAGGACCTTCATTGTATTGAATCTAGGTGTTATAGGGATTCGTGGGGTTGGTAAAAGCATTATCCTCAAAGGCTGGGATGGAGTCATCAAAGAATCCCTGTAAATCAGGATCTTCCTCATCATCTTTGCCTTCTCTAAAGAAGATGGTTTTCGTAGGAGAAAGCAGAGTGATGGGGCTCAGCTGCGGATTCTGGGGGAGGATGATCAATATTTTGTTGCCATTCAGATTGAAAATTTTGAATAATCTTCTCTAGTGTGGCATAGTTTACCTTGAAATGCGAACCAGTGTCATGCAGTCGATGCCATGATGTTAGGGAGTTGTGCGGTATGGCTAGGTCCCACACCCCCTTAGGTGTTAGGCTAACTTGGGGGGGCACCCCTGTTGTTCGGCATGTTGTTCCATTGTTGGTTAGGTCGAGCATTATTGTTTCCACCATTGTTATAGTGGTTACGGGGCCCGAAGTTATTGGAACTTCATTGTCTCAAAAATATGTTCCCTCATTGGGAGGGGTTAGTGTCATGGGACGTGGATGGTCCCATCTTTAGCTGCCCCATGTCTGTGGTGAGGGAGGAAACCATTACCAATCGTCGGAGGGATTCAACCTCGGTGGGAAGTGTTAGAGTAATCTTTAGTTTTCTTATTAAGTAAATCATGTTGATTTAATTAGCTAAGTTATTACTCTTTAGTGCTTAAGCTTTCTCTTAGGTACATTAATAATTAATTATTTTTTTAATTATTAATGTGCAACCTAGCTTTTTTAGGCATTATGCTTTTGTTCACCTTTATAGGTTAAACCTTTTAATTCTTTTTTCATTAGCTTGGAATATAATTTTTTTCTCTCACCATTTTTGAGTAATTCTGAGTTCTACTTTTTCCTCCTTCCTGCTTCTTTCTTGTAACAGGTTTCTTGCATGCAAGTATTCTTGGCATTCTTTGGATTTGTATTTCTCAAATCCTACATGGTCTTAGAGTCGTACTATTGCTGCTCGTTCTGGTATTTTCTGAAGCAGTGATTTGAAGGAGAAAACCTTAGTTTTTTGGGGGTTTTTGTCATCAATCTGGGGATAGAGTTTTTTTGGAGCACTTTGGAAAAAAACCAACCTCACGGTTGAGTCCAGAAGGCCCAAAAACCCTTATTTTGATATAAGGCATGACATATTTGGCCTACTGTGCCTCTGGAGAAAAAAAAATTGGCCTCTACGACTCTTTGGACACTTTTTTTGAGAAAAACGTTTAAAAAAATTAAAAAATTAAAAAAATAGCAAATTTTGTTTTTTTCAAAAAAAACAATGTTTCCAAATGTTTGTTTAAAAAATCTTTTTACAAACAAAGGAAAAGGTGAGTACCTTTTAAAAAGAACCCTCATGTCTAGCAAGGTACGCATATGCAGGCAGTGATGTCAGCTGCCACAGGTCACAGATGGTGATTAAAATTGACGATCATGAAACCGTCACACAAGTTTGACACTTCTCCAAAAAAGGCAGCCTTCATTGTTTTGGCCATATCTTGAGCATACGGGGTCAAAATTCAAAGTTTCATATACCGTTGGAAAGCTCTTTCCAAGCCAGTTCTCCTTACATGGGTTTAGAATGAAAATTTGGCCGTTTGAGTACCTATTTTCAGGATCAAAGTTGCAGCTTTTGTTTCCCTCCTCACTGCACGAGGTTTTGATCTAAATGCAGTAAGGTCAAATTTATCAATTTATTTCATTTAAAAGAGCTATCAGGGGTTTTTCTACTCACCCTTCAATCGTTATTTTGGAACGGGGTAATTATGAGTCATGGGCAAAGGGTATACTTACACATTGTAGGTGGCTTAATTTTTTGCCTTATTTGTATGATCTCATACCTAAACCAACCACTTCAGAGGGAAAATTAGCATGGTATATTAGTAGAGATCACATAGTAGGACTTATATTGTCTAGTGTTCATCATGACACTGCATTGGCTATATTAGACATTGATTGTCCTCGCCCACTTTGGACACGTCTTTGGGAGATCTATGGAGACCCTAATCTCTCTCCATTCCCAGAGAATCCTGCTTTAGATTGTCTCACACCCATTTCTTAGAGAGAGAATACACCCTATGATCATGATACTTTAGAGGGGCTTGAGCATTTAGACACCCTTACATCTTCCGATGGGTCTGAGTCTTGTCACACAATTCCTACTCTTCAAACTAAGACTTCACCAACATCTCATGATGTTCCTGATTCTGTGCAACAAGGCATCATTCACCTTCCAAACATAGCTACTTTGGACTCTTATCTTGCATACATCTCCATCTTGTTTGTTGAGTCTTATATTGCATATTTGGAGGATTATTTTGAGGACATTCATCTCCTCTACCTTGACAGTTAGGCTATCACTGTTCGCCAACCATTATCAGTGCATTTAGCGGTTGCATTTCAGGATTCTCCACATCAATTTGGATTTGGCATCATTTGTTTCAGTTTAGATAGAGAGATTCTTCAGCATCTGATCATGGCACACAGCTTGAGTCAGATTAGTTCATCACTCTTCACAGGGTTTCTTCGACATCGTCCTTTGGATCCATTTCTTCCCAAGGGGAGGAATATCATTTGTCGCTTCAAGATCTTTTGGATTCTACATCAGGCATCTACCATTGTGATAGGAGTTTCTTCATTCTAGGGGGACTTTGGTGTCTCATCCCTCTCTCATGGGGGGCTGGTTGTACTTATGGTCTTGATAGAGTCTCTTGAGCCATTTCTTTTCTTCAGTTTTCTATCTCTTTTTGGAGAGGGGTTTTTCCCACAGGGTTTTCTTCTCTGTCTCCAGTTTACAGAGATTTCCTTGTATTGGGTATCTGATCAGGACTTGTTGTCGGGACCCTTTTCCTGATTTCATAGTTGTGCTAGGTTAGCTTACCCCCTGCGCTTAGCTTAAGGGGGGTGTTAGATTAATCTTTAGTTTGCTTATTAATTAAATTATGTTGATTTAATTAGTTAAGTTATTACTCTTTAGTGATTAATATTTATCTTAGGTGCATTAATAAATAATTATTTTATTAATTATTAATGTGCAACCTAGCTTTTTTAGGCTTTAGGGTTTTGTTCACCTTTATAGGTTGAACCTTTTAATTCTTTTTTCATTAACTTGGAATATAATTTTGCTCTCACCATTTTTGAGTAATTCTGAGTTCTGCTTTTTCCTCCTTCTTGCTTCTCTCTTGTAACAGGTTTCTTGCATGCAGGTATTCTTGGAGTTCTTTGGATTTGTATTTATCAAATCCTACAGACAGCTGGGTGGTAGTGTCACAATGTGACAACTGGGGTAGTGGAATAGGTGCAGTGATGCATGTCATTGTTGAAGGCAATCCTCCAGGCGCAAATGAATGGAAGAAGGGTACCCCGGAAGGTTGGGATACGGGGTGCTATGGTTGTGCCCATGGTGCATACTCCAGGGCCAGAGGATTTTGATGAAGAGTGGGCTAAACATACTAGGGTGTCAGGTTCATCGTAGGGGCACCTATTCCCAAATTAGGGTCGTAACCCCTTGAGTAGGTAGTTCTTTTAGGCTGCATGTTGTCTGGTAGACCTTGTCCAATACTGCTAGGGGCTTTGCTCAGGTTCTGAGACAACTCAAGGGTAAGGTTGTAAACCTTTTCCAAGGTGTCTCTTTCATTGGTAGTGGTGGTTCCCCATAAGATAGTAGCAACAAATGGGTCCAAGGCATTAAGGTAGGTCTGGATGGTCACCTTAGTAGACGGGATAAAAGGACGCGTGCATCGTTTCAAGGCCCTCTTGAACCAGTCATTAAAGTTTTCCATAGACTCGTTGGGTTCCTTCCTAATGGAAATGAACTGGATGTGGGACTAGGCTGGGTCCAAATGGACTCAAACTACCATCAGAAAAATTGCTTCCAGTCTTGCCAACTATCGATGGAGTTGGCTGGTAAGTTTTGGTACAAGTTCATTTTGTTTTCCCCAAGGATAGAAAGAGCATCCTACTCACCACATCCTCGTGTTGGATGTGCTTCCTATTCATGGCATCCTTATACAATTGCAGATGTTCTTTCATGGTCTGGGGGCCTAGATGCTCATATTTCAGAGAGATCTTTTCCAGGTGGGGTGGGAGGTTGTTGACTGCATTAGGAAATTGTCCCATCGAGGACCCAATGTTGTTGAAATATGTAGCCATTGGAATCATGGGTATCACAAGGGTGGTATTCGTTGCTGAGGTAGGCTGGAAAACTTGGGTTTTCTAGGGAGTGGTAATCCCCAATAAAAATTTCAAAGGCCTCCTTTTCTGGTGGGTTCTTTTTCCTCGGACGGGAGGTCCGCGTTCTGCAAACTCTTTGGGGTTTGGGGTCGATCGAAATATTCTTTAGAGGTGCAAAGGAGAAAATGACCCTAACCTATGGAAATCCTGGTCTCTAAAGATACTTCTTAGGGAACCTTTAGCAGGTGTAGTATCAAAATTTTCAGGGGAAGACGAGCTCATGCCCTCCTTCTAGCGCTAGTTTCTATTGATGGGACTTTGTGATGGCCTCGCCAATAGGGAGAGAGTTGTCATCGGGTACCAGCCAACTTCACCTGAAGAGGTTTATCAGAGATCAGGCTCTCCTAGCCTCCAAGCACCTAGTAGTTGGGTCACGATGATGCTGGATTAACTTAGTTGGGCAGGTAACTATTTGTTTTGAGGGGATAGATGTTTTTGACTCATCAACCTCTGGAACTTTGATGATAATGGGTTTCCTGCAAGCACTTCTTATCTCCAACAAAGAAAATATCAAAAGATAGGAAAAGGTTAGTGTAAATCTATAACTACAGTCATGATATACATTTCCATAACATCAACAAAGTTCTAGATGAAAATAAATAATAGATACCTGGCATACATATGACCAACGATCAAACATATACCAGTAACAAGGTGAAATATTTCATTGAATCAATATAGAACTAGAACAGAGGACATAAGAAAGCATACAACATGAAAGGCATTCATTAACTCTAGGATCAAAAACAATATAGCATAACGTGCCAAGCAGTGCTCCTCATCTTTCATTAACTTAAAATCTAGCATCATTGGCAGTTACACTAGTGGCTCCAAGGGAGCATTAATCTACTCTAAACTTTTAAAACAAGATAGCTACAAACTTGTATAACTTTTGGACAGATAAATCATCAATTTTTTGACCCTTGGAATGGCATCAGACTTATTATTTATATATATCTTATCTAAAACTTAACCTATGCAAGCTATTTATATTATATTACAATATCTACAGTCGGTACTACCTATGTTTTCAGGACCATCATACAGTATACAATCATTTGAGAAGAAAAGAGAGGAAAGAAGGAAAGAGGCTCCGTGAAAACCACCATTCAAAAGAGTGCCTCTATACTTGTGGACGTGATGGTTCTCTATGGATAACTTCAACCATACACCCTCATTAATGCATCTCTGGTTCTTGGTCATTGAGTGGTACTTCATATGCCAGATATTAAATGCTAAAACGACATCTTGGGAGCCGAGAGACATCTGTGATGGACTTTTCGGCTAACAGTGACCCATTGGGTCGTAAAGAACGGCCTCAATTCTGACAACAAACTATAGACAGTGATCGGTCAGCTCAAGGGAGCTGTCAACACTTATAACCATATAGAATACAAAACTTGGGATCCAAAATTTTGGAATCCGGGAGGTTGCGCTCAAAGAATAAAGAATTAATACTCATAACCCACCCCCAATGAAGGAATCCACAGAGTCCAAGAGATTTTATTGGCCTTTGAACTTTTCATATGCTTCCAGAATTTGGATTATTCATTCCTCTTCCATGTCCTTCAGGAAATCTTGACGGTTAACCAAACTTTCAAAGTTATCGTTGGTGTCTTCAACCTTCTCCTTCAACTCTACAGCCACCTTGGTAGCATCATGGGATTTGAGCATCATCAGGGAGAGTTCCACCTTTACGATGTTACTGTAATCTTTGGTAGGCAAGAATTGAACCTTGACCACTTCATCAAACTTGTTGAGTATAGAATCGATGGGAGTATAATTCCCGAGGCTAAGAGGGTCAACCGGTGTAATTTCCTTGATAAATGCAACATATTGGTCCAGTGGAGTGTGAGCTACCAAAATTTTTTCCTCTAGCACCCTTACCAGTTGCTTTCCAGCCCTGACTTTGAATGCAAGTCTGGAGTACTAGGTCTTGAGGAACCCATACGACTCATCTCCTATGATGCATGTCGTTGTTACACTATCTTCCCCAAGATTTAGAATCTCCACTATGGCATCTCTCCATTCTTCATATTTTTCAATCTCTCCCTGCCACTGAGCAATGGTAGCCACCAATTGTTTCACTATGTCATGCCCCCAGAATAAGTAAGGGAGAGACTCGAATAGAAAACTTCTTATCGCTCTAACCTGTTGGTTCATCCATTCATCCACCGCCAGCACCTTTCTTTTCATGGTTCTCAGCACGTCGACATCACCCTGAGGGAGCAGTGTTTCAGGTGCTAAAGATCTATCTATTTCAGAGGTGAGAGGGTGCACTAACTCTATCAGGAGTATGAAAATATTTGCATTGGTAACTTTTAGCTCCTTCACCCTTTGGGAATGTTTTTCATACCACGCATGGATATCCTAGCTTGCCTTGTTCAAGAGATCCAATTCCCGTTGTTGGTTCCTTTTTCCCAGAGGAACCTTTGTGATCATATACTCTTCAGCAGTAACCTCCAATTATTCCTTTCCTACTGGTGGAGCAGCTATTATCGCCACTACATTGGCATCTAGGGCCCTTCGAGTGTTGTGAAGGGTATGGGCCTTTTTAGGCTTGTTTGCAACCTGGCCTTCAGCCAATGTTTCAGCTAGTGATAGTGGGGTCACCATTATCATCAGGCCTTTTCTTTTTCAGGATTCCACTAGCCACTGTAGCGGGGTGACTGGCTTGCTCACTATCATCCTTGAGCTCAAGGTATCCCCAGGGTTCAGTTCAGGTTCTCCCCTGGACATGCTTCCTTTTGTGTTAATGGGATCTTCACTTATGTTTCCTTTCTCATTATTTGTACCACCTCCCGGGATATCATCCATTGGTGGTCTAGGTGGTGGTGGAGATAGAGGCAATTCGTTCAAATCTACCTATTGAAAGTTCGTTGTAACCTTGTCGATCCCTGTATTAAGTGGTGTTGGTAAGTTTTGATCACCAACTTAGCTCAGAAGCACTGCATCATAGGGTAGAGTTGCTCCTGAAGGTCCAGTTTCCTCTTCAGCCAATGATTGCTTCCTAGCCAATTCATCTTCTTGTTCTTCTTGTATCATCCTTTCTTCTCTAGCCTCTTCTGGTCAGAATCTATCTCCTTCTTCTTGGTATATTCTCTCTTTGACCTCTATTAAGTTCTCCTACATAGGAACCTCAATCTCTAGTTCTGCTATTTCCTTCATTGTGCTATCTACCATACCCTGCAATTCCCCCATATCACCCATTGGGAAGAAATCGTCAACGTTGATTTGTGTTATCTCTGGGGGACTCTCATGATGATCTTCTTTGTCAGAGGAGGAGGAGAGTACTTTGACATCGGGTACGTTCCCGAGATCAATACCTGGGTTTATGCTTTGTGGGGGTCTCTCTTCCCTCTGTTTATTTCTTCTCTTGAGTGGTGACCCGGGGTCCGCGATAGTTGTTGTATCTTCAGTCTCTGCTTTGCATGATGCGCTCAGTAATCTGGCCAAAGAGGGAGACTCTCTTGGCAGGGGATAGGAACCTACCAGAGTGGCTTCGAGACTGAATGTCACTCCAGAGTTTGTTGCATCTAATAGTTTCTGGGAGTGCTTGAACTTTTCACCTAACTGCTCCATCAAGGGGGCCAAAATGGGATCTGGGACCTGAGGAGGGGTGTCAAATTTATGCTTACCTTGGGCTTTGAATTGCTCCTCCACCTGGGGGCCTGATGCTTCAAAACATTTATTGTCCAATCAAACACTCTTCGGCTAAGCCTTTGCAAAATAGGCATGGCTACATTGAATCACTACTCTCGAGATGGCCTCAATGCTCAAAACTTTGAGTGTGTCCCAATCTACTAGAGGGAGGTCCAACTTGTTGATATAGTTTTCCTTGTACTTAGGGTCCTAAAGTGACCCAGTGTCTGAAAAATATCATGGGACATCCAAGATTTAGATATTCCATCATTCCCTTCGACATCCTAGAGTACTATCAATTTCGGATGTCAAAATCATCTTGGCAATTAGCCAAAAAATCCTCCAAGTGTCGCTCGTAGGGGTTGATTCCCTGGGGAATCAGCTTTTCTAATCTCCCAATCAGATCATAGTCTTTGTGATTGAATAAAAATTTAGCTAAGTTTAGGCTACTTATCTCACTTTCTGCTTCCTGATCCGCGGCGAGGGAGTAGGTGTAGTTCCCGCACACAAATGGAAAAGAGACAGAGGTGATTTTCTTAGCGGCCATTAAATAATGCACCTCCAGAATCTGCCTACAAAATTCCAGCAAAATAATCTTGTCCCCATAATGTTTGGGCAACAGAAAAGTTTTCCTGGAAAATCCAGACACCGAAATATAGGTGTGCTAGGAGAACTGAATGAAATAACATCCCCATTTATTTACTAAGGCCATTTCCTGTGGGTACATTCTAATTCCCTGATCATTAGTGATTTCCTTAATCTTTTGGAAGATGAAGGCATCATTGAATATGAAAAAATGGGGGAAACTCTCGTCCCACTGAATCTGGGGGAAATGGTCCCATGGGGTGGCCTATGCAGCTCCATCCCTGAGGACACCGACTGTGGTTAATCCCTGAATTCTCAGGTACTGTTGTTCAAGTGGCCAGAGGATGTAGGAGGTCATGTAGAATTTTTACTCCGTCTTGACCTTCCTCATGTAGATGTATACATGCTTGGCAATGATGTTGGCCCAGTTGAAGCGTGCCTTGTTGGTGGTCATACCATATAAAAAGTAGTACATCCAAGGGGAGAATTTTTGAGCATGGGTTTCCCCAAAAATCCTGCATACAAATACAATTTTTTCCTGGTTGGGCTCCTTGAAGTTGGAGCAAGGGATATCCATCTACATCTTCTTAAAGTCCTGGCATGGGCTCTTTAGCCACTCGAAGTTGAGGTGGCATCGGGCTAATTCAGCCACTTCCTCAAACTATGCAAGTGAAGCGGCCCTAGTGAGAGTAACAGCACCTGGAAAGAATGGGATGCACTGCCCTATGGTGGTGGCATCACAATCCAGGGAGATGATGGGCACCGGGTAACCAAGGGGCTTGGGGGAAACTAGTACATCAGTTCCACTACCTGGATTGTAACATTTTTCCAAGAGCAATATTAACTCCAGCGCTTGCACTAAGTAGGCAAAACTAGCAACTTGAATGATATTAGATGCCACTAAGTTGACTAAAGTAGGTTCATTGGCCCATCACTGTTGATGAATTTCTTGAATAGGCCCTTTAATTTAGCCCAGGTACTGACATTCATGTCGGTGATCTCTTTAAGGGCGGACTATATTTGGGACCCCTGAATTGTCCCACCTTTATTATAGTTCTGGGTCAATGGGAGCTTTGCCAATACCCGTTCTGCCCTATTCTTTTTTATAGTGCTTGCAGAGGCACTCGGGAGTTCAGGGCTCCCGGGAGGTGACGAATCTAAATACATTTCTTTCTTACTTTAACCTACTCCTACAAAATGTACAATTATTAGTACATAAACATTAAAATGCTTCTAGGTTTCGGGGGCTTTGGGCATGATTTTACTTACCCACCAGAAACAGAAAACGTTAGATATCTCAAAAAAAAACATGTGTCCGGAGATTATCTTTGATACATGTAAATTGACACATAAGAATGCATTCACGGACACGGAAGACCGAAAACGATGACACAAATTTCAGACGGGGTAAATATGTCTGGATTCACCAAGACACCTAGAGTTAACTTGAAAGGCTAGTAACGTTAGGGATAAGATAGCCAACCTTACTGTCCTACCCTAACACACACATGCCCACTCGGCTAAGTAATGACAATTAATGGATATTTGTTTTGGCGCAAGTGGTATGAATGCCACTTGAGATAAATTTTAAATGCTCATGTGTGGGAATTAATTCTGCCATTAAGACAAAAATGATGGAGGAGAGAGAAAAATTAATGACCTGCTAATGAGTTGGCCTCTGCAACTTACATACACATCACCTCAATGCTCAAATTTGCATCAACTAGAAGGGTGGACGCGCTTATTGGGTGGACATGGTCCTTAGACCTCATAAATAATTTGGAACAATGATGTCCCTAGAAGTTACCTCCATGAGACCTACACTAAAAATGACTCAGAGATGCAACATCTCCTCAGTGCAGGAAGGCAAAATCTTTAGCCAACTCGACAATGTACAACCAACCAAAACCATTAACAATGCGCAAAGCGCTCAGAAATGTATAGAACCCAACTCTATCCTATAGGACTCAAACAAGTATCTACAAGGAACTGACAATGCTTCACTGACCCATTTTTATAGAATTTATAGACTACGAAGCTAGATATAAAATCCTACTTACAAAGGATTTACAACTGAGGAAACAGACACCTCACCTTCAAGTCAGACGACTATGAAGAGAAAAGAGATGCACCAAGTCCAGGGAAGATAGCGAGCCAAATGGTGAGCGCGACCTGGATGACAAGGGAAGACGAACGCCCACAAAAAATGCAGAAAACCCAAACAAACAGAAGCCAAAAAAAATGAAAATGAATAGATGAAAGAAAAAAAAAAGGAAAACAAACAACAACAAGGGAAAACGAACCAGAAAGAAAAAAATGAACAGAAACAAAAAAAAAATCAAACAAAATGAAAATAAAATAAGCCCAAAGGCCTACCTTAAACTCGAAATGTTGAAAAGGGGGACCACAAACAGCCTCACTCTATCAGCTAAACACACCACGAGAATTGTTGAAAACCTCTGCATCTTCTAGCTCAAATGCTTCAACTCGGAAAACAAACTGCTTCGCTCTCAAGATAATTTTCTAGAAGGTAATTAATTTACAGTAAGTGTAAAAATGACAAGGTAAAAGGCCTTAAATAATACCTAGGGGAGCACATTAGTTACCAAAAGTTACTTTGAGAAACAAGCTGACCACCAGAGTCTGGACCTCGGGGCACCCAACGATCATTCTTCTTCAAAAGAAAGAGGGATGATTGGAAGGTCTCAAAGGTCCAGAAACCATTGGCTTCGGGAACAAAACTTCGAGATCTGGATCCCAAAGAAAATAAAAGATAAAAGAAAAGACAAAGACAAGGGTAAGAGAAAGAACCCAAAAAAAGAGAGGCAAAATGAAGCCAAGGAAAAACAAAAGGGGGACCTGACATTTTGCACAAAAAATGTAGGGACGGGTATGCAGGGCATAATAGAAGTGTTAACATTTTACATTAATCAACTTCAACATCACATTATGCAAAGATTAAGAAATTTGTGTAAAATTACGAGACGGTTTAAAATAAGATGACAAAGGAGCCACATTGTTGGATGTTGTTGCAACATGTTCATCAACATTGGTGGATGTGTTGATTTTTATGGAATTATTTTGTTTCTAAAACTTAATGAAATTATTGGAGGCGACATCACTCTTATCAACAGGAGCCATTGGAGTGTCACTCGTAAATTGACTCACTTAAATTAGATAATTATGAAGCACTGCACAAAGTTGAGTAAATGAAGAGAATTCAGAAAATAGAATCTTATCTCTAATGTCTTTTTGTAAATTATAAATTAAAATGCATTGAATATCATTATCAGGCACATGATAAGAAATCCAAGCATGCAAATTCTTAAATCTACCAATAAAATCAGTCACTTTTTCTTTAACACTATGTTTACAATGCATTAAATTTGTTAAGGAGATTTGAGGACCAATGTTGTTTTGAAATTTTTAGATAAAAGCATTAGCAAGATTGTGAAAAGATTCAATGGAATAAGTGGATAATGAACAAAACCATTGTAAGGCCTTATCTTGAAAGGTCCCAGTGAAAAAATTTGTCATAAAACTTTGATCGTGAGGGAAATCACTACACAATGTTTGGAATATTTTGCCATGATTCAAACGATCACCCTTTCTATTATAATTCTCAAGATGAGGAATCTGCATGTAGTGTGGGATTACGGCATGATATCTAAAGATAAAGGACTAGCAATGTCACATGTAGGAATGTTAAATTTGGATTGTGTTAAAGAAATGAGTTATTGTTGCAAAGAAGACCCAGTTTGAGATAGATTGCTAATGGTTGGATCATTAGAATAAATTGTAGGAATAGATGTGTTGGAATTGTTTGGCATATTGTTGTACATAGCGAGGATGGTGGGATATGAAAAGGGCACACTATGGTAAGTGAGCATAGTTGTAGGAAATGAAACACTTGGCATGCTTGAAGTAAAAAGAGGAGCACTAGGATTAGGAATGCTCACATGAATAGGATTGGTAGGTGGAAAGGAAGTTGTGATTATAGGTGGAGCATAAGTAGAAATGGAGGGAACTGAAGTGGGAATAGGATTGGAAATTTCACCACTAGCAGGAGGTTGAGTGGATCCTATCTCTTGAGTAGCTTCTTGAATGGGCTTAACATTGTTATGAACAATTTTGGATAAGGAACAAAGGAAATCAATACCATGTTCATCATTTTGGATGTATTTCTTTAAACCACCAATCAAGGCTAAAGCTTTATGATTAGAATTTTTTTGACTTAACCAATGTTCAAATGTTTCTATGTCCATGGTGATCTTTTGGATTTTCTTGGGAGGAAGTCTTAAGGATTCTTCTTCATCATGAGAAGAGTGAGAATATTTTTTCTCAAGAGATGGGGGAAGTTCATGGTTATGCATGTTGGTCTCACCAAGATTCAGAAAGAAAGAAGGCTTGGGATTAAAGGAACCCATATGTCTACAGCTTCTCCTAATTGGAATACTATATGAAGGACTCAAAGTAACAATGCTCATGCAAGAAATGAATGAAACGGAAATTCAAAAAAAGTGTGATTAAAACTAGGAGATCTAATGTTATGTAAAACACAATAGTAATGTAGATCTAACCCAATTTAAGATAAAGAACTAATGTTTTGTTTGATTGAGGAGACATCCAAATGCATAAATTGTAGCACTATGTTGTGAACACATAAAACCAAGATCTAGATATCAAAATAATTCACACAAAATATACGCAAAGAAGATCTAACCATAAAATAAAAAGAATGCATCATGTGTCGGGCTCACCAAAAATGCATACGGGTGAACTCAAGCATATAATGTAAAGATCATCCAACTATCAAATCAAAAGATAATATGCATGAAAGCATCAGGTTCACCAAAATGTATAGGGGGAAATGGTGAGCAATGCTAAGGTACATATCACTCACCAAATTACTTTATTGCGTGTGGGTAGGGGCCTATACGTTTGGGAAATAGAAAAACCCAGCCTCTTTGTATCCAATCTTGATAAAAACAACCTAAGATGAAGGGTGCGAATGCAAAACCTAGATGTAAAGGGAGGAGGATAAGACATATTTCCGCTATTAAGGAATTAATGGATTTGACTAATTGATTTATGGACAAGTACATATATAAAAATTAACTAAGGATGATTGATGCAATGATAGATCTGAATGTAAATGCAAGATTGGAGAAGGATTTGTGCACCTTGAAATGAATCAGGAGGTGATATCCCTTGAAACTGTAATTTTTAGTCACAAAGATGTTGTAGACTGAAACTGTTCGGGATCTCGGACCCTGGCACCTATAACTTTCGACTGTGAAAATATAAGGCTTCCAGGAACAAGTCAACTTTTTAAGTACAAGGCTCCGGATCTCCAGAAGCTGAGAGAGAACGAGGATCCGGATCTCCAGAAGCTGAGAGAGAACGTGACGACTATGAAGACTCAGCTGGTGGATTCTGAATGCTTTCTGAAGTCTTTGCTCTGACTTTGGTGCTGGCGGTCTTTCTTTCTATTTTCTTTCCAGCGTCTCTTTTGTTTTTTGTCTAAGTATGTTTCTATTGTCAAATCTAGGTTTTGACCCACTGTAGACCGCTCCCCTCCTTGGGACTGTCTGTTGCTCTTTGGGCTTTTTTGCCTTTCCTTTCCTTGCTTTGTTAAAGGGTTTCGGGGTTCCCTTCAAAACCTGATTTTACCATAATCAAAAACTTTTTAAGTACAAGGCGAGATTTGACTACACCCCTCTATTTTCAATTGTGTACTTTCTGATTTCGATCTCTGAGATAACCCCAAAAATACCTGAATCCGGTTTCACAGATCCTAAAACTTGTTCCCACACACATAAAAAGGGAAATTTTTTGTGCAAAGGAGCTTGCCTTGGTCAAGCCCCCGTTTAGGAATTAACCTTGAAATTGATATGTAAATGCAAATCTAAAAGGGAAAGGAAGCTAAATATTTGATTTACCTTGTGTAAAACCCTCATGAATGGATGTAGCAATCACATAAATTCATGAAGCTGTTTGCATTTGAACTTGGAATGGAGATGTAGCAAGATCAAGGATGTCCTCACAAATGTATGAGATCCATAATCACCATCTCTAGGTCATGAACATAGTTATGCCACTGGAATGAACCTCCTTGTGCCACTTGAGAAGCTCTCTACTTGGCCATCATGGGAGAGAAGTCTTGCATCAAATGAAGGATATTGACTTTCTTGAATGGATCTATGAAGAAGACTTGGAGACCTTGGATAGATGCATTTCCTTCACCACTTGAATGCTTCAATGCTTGAATGCTTATGCTTGCATAATCTTGGAATTTTGAGATTCAAATGTGGGCAGGCCGACATAGAAAAGAAATGGGAAAGACATAGAAAGAAGGGTCCTGACATCGGGATCCATGCCCAATCAAGCCAAACCCATAGGGGGTGAAGTTGAATTTCAACCTCACCCCTATGGGTGTAGTCAAACTTTGACTGTACCCCTAGGTAAAATCTCCTAGGATGGGTGGAGACCCATCGGGAGATGTGAAAAAGGAGCCGAAAAAAGGACAAACGGGCATAACCGGTAGTTAGATTTTGAAATCACCAAAATGTGATCAATAGGTCCTAAAAGACATCCAATTATGGGTGCTAATGTTTTAGGATGATACAACAACTAACTGAACCTTCTTGTTCAAATCACTTAAAAAATAACATAGTTGGACACAAAATGCATACAAATTTACTATAAACCAGCAACCAAAATCACCCCTAATTCAAGCGAACTATGTTCTCATCCCCTACTGAGCCTTCAGAGATAATCACTCGACAATGTAGTGGGCTACAATTTCTCCCACCACTGTGGTTATGAACAACAAAAAACATAGTAGATGTTGAAGTTGGTGCACAATTATAAGTTGTTGAATGGGTTGGGACGTAAATGTTGATCATATCCAACATTACAGGATGGCCTTCAGGAAATGACATGGATGGATTGTGTAACATCCACTGTCTCTCTAAATCATAGTGGTGTTTGTGAAGCCTCCTTTCCCAAGCCTCGTGTTCCTTTGTTGCCTTCACTCACTTTTGTATGTCCTCCTTCTCCTTCCTTTCTTGATCCTTGTGTTCCTTCGTTGCCTTCACTCACATTTTTCTCTTCTCCTTCTCCTTCTTCTCTTATTCTTTCAGTCTTTTTCTCTCTATTATATCCTCTAGTTCTTTCTTCCTTAACTCCTGCTCCATCAACACTTCAATGTAATCATCATATGTTAACTTTCTCAACAATGTTTCTTGTTGACAAACTGACAGCTTTAAGAACTTTCTCAACAATGTTTCCTATTGACAACCCGGTGTCTCGCATTATTGTGATTGTATGGTTTCATCTTCCTCATTCCCATTTTCACATGTTTCTTGTTTCATATTTGCATCCAAATCAATATCTAGTTGCACACATTCTACATAGTAATGTACTATTTCTGGCACAAAGCAATGGGTGGTGTAGGGAAAGTGAAACAAGTATCTTGTTGTGGGGCTTGCAAGTCAACACCCATATTGTCAGCCCATTCTACCATCCATGTGGGTGGTATTCGTTGTGATGGCATTCCAAGGCTCTCATTTTCATTGTTTGTTGGTTGAACCAACTCCACTTGAGAATTTGATTCACTCTTTGTTGGTTGAAGCAAGTCCACTTCTAAATTAGAATCACAATTACATAGTTTGCCTACGTTTTCACCCACATCTTCATTTGGCACATCAACTCCAAATAGGCTTAGTATGTTATGCGTTGTAGAATCATCCTTGCCACTATGAATTTCAATTGTGTTGTGGGGTTGCATTGTGACTGTAGGTGTTGTCCTTGGTGTAGTATCCTTCTTTGACGGTGTAATAAGATCTAAATTTATTTCAGGCTCTGGAGGGAAGCGGGCACCTCTTTTATGGGCAGACATCTTTTTTTCTCTTTTCAGTAGACGTTCATACTCCTTCGAGCGAGTTGCCGTCCCTATCTACCATACAATAAGAACAATGTGTAAAAAGAAAACACAAATTTGATCAATGTGATTCTAAAATTTGTGATACAATAAGAACAATATGTACATTGCAAAATGAAACCAAAATTGTAGTAAACTGCACAATGTGTACTTATGAAATGGAACCAACTAACCGTGGCATTTTGTAGAGTGATTCTTGACAAAGAAAGTGAATAGAGGTGCTTGAATGACAAACTCTTCTACATTTTCCAATTGCCTGACATTGTAGTTTCATGTGTCTGTGATGCTTGAACACAGGAGTTATGATTCCCTTGTTTGGTTTAATTATGGTTTGACATATGCATGGCCATGTTCTTTGTTTAGTTTTGTTGACACTCATGAATTTATATGGACTACAGATGACAGTAGCGGGGACAAATAGAAAGACATGAACCAACCTAACAATTAGAATGGTTGTGACTCGTGGTCAAAACTTTCCAGGTCCATTAGGTGAGGTGGGGTACCCGATCTAGGCTCTTTTCACGTTACTTTTTGATTGTACACACGACAAGGAAGTGTGGGAAAGAAACTAGTATGACTTTTAATGTATACCTTCGTAAAAACCCATGATGGGATTTGCTCCATAACTACTCTCTGTAAAATTTATTGGTCTGAAAGTAATTCCGAGCACTCTCTTAGTTGTGGACCATATTTTTGCAAAAACATATATTCAAATAGTTGGTTTTCCATGATTTTAGAATGACCTTGAATATATTAGAATAGAAAAAAGGTTTGATCAGTAGAAAATGATCATCACAAGGATATGGAGCACAAAATAAATTGTCAATTAGATGAGATGAACTTGCAATCCATTCTTGTTGTGCTTGAATTGTTGGATATGGGATCTCCACTAGGCATTCTATGTGGGGAATGGGTTTGTGGGATAATTTGGAGGATGTTTCACGGATATATCTTAGGACATCTTCATCTGCATCATTTGGATGACAGGTCTCTATAAAGTGTAGAGTTATCAGTTTCCTATGGGCCTACAAATAGTTGTCTCTATCATAGTCATAGTTCTTCACTATCTGATAGGGTTGTTCTATGTTACTAATATAAACACTTAGTTGTGTCCATCTCTGTTGTCTGGATTGGATCATGGTGAGTTTCCCAGTGTCATATGCATAATGTGTAACATTATAATTCTTATGAGAGGATACCAAGAGTATGAGAAACAAGAAGTTAATTATAGGAAAAGTGGAATTTGAATAAACATGAAGGAAATAATACAAGAAACATAACTTGACATATATATATATATATATATATATATATATATACACACACATGAAGGAAATAGTAAACAGTAGAAAGGAAAGATAAGATAGATAAGTGGGAATGAATTGAACATAAGTGAAAATATAGAAGTATTGTACAAATTGAAAATAGAAAATGATAGATACATTATAAACTATAGAAAGGAACTTGACTTTCGAACAACGAGGAGAATATAGAAAGGATATAATAGTGAAACTTGAATGTAAAATGCATTTCAAGGGATACAAAGAAGTCGTGGGGATGTTAAACAACAAGGGTATGGAAAACTATAACTGAAATGAACATGAAGGGAAAACTAGAAATAAGGGTCTACAAGGTTGTAATTGAAATGAATATAAAGGAAATAGTACATAGGAGTTTCGAACATAAAGGATAATATAGGGAAAAAATAGACCAGTAATAAAGACGTAAATAGCTGGAAATTTATCTTCACGTCTTTTTCGCCTGCTTTCTTTCTGCTCTTTTAGATAATTGTAATGTAAATGAACATCTAGGAAACATAAAAGGGTATAGAAATCACGAAGTGAAATGAACATGATCGTAACAGTTGAAAGCATACTTGCAAAACTGTAACTGAAATGAACATGAATGAAATAGTAGAAACAGCCAAAAAATAAGAGGATGTGTGAACCCAATAAGGGTTTAGAAAACTGGAATAGTATAATGGATATGAACAGATGAATGAAATAGTAGAAACAACAAAGAAACAATAGGATGTGTGAAACCAATAAGGGTTTGGAGAACTGGAATAGTATAATGGAAATGACTCGAACAACCAAGGCAAAATATAAAATAACATAAACCAGAAATGAACATGTACATACTTAGCGAAAAGGGTTAAATTTTTGTTGCTCTTCTTTCTTTGTGTCCTTCTTTGGGTGTTGAATGGGCTTAATTTTCTTTCTACTTTCTCTGCTTTCTACTTGTCTTCACTTTGTGCACTCTTACGATTTTGCAATTTGATTTTGAAGCTTTACTCACAAGAATTCATCTGAACCATGTTTTCAATTAAGATTTGATTGGTCTTAATGGTTATTGGTGGTCATACAGAAGTTGCTTTTCAAATTGCAGGTGGTTTATTGTTGAAGTGACCGCATCTTGAGCGTGTAAGGAGGAATGATAAAATATTTTGGCTGGAATGATGGGACGGGGTCTTGTCTAAGTGTTTAGGGTAGTAACATCTACGTAGGTAGTACAGGTCGGAGTAGTTGCAGTGAGGTGCCAATTGTGAACATGTCTTGGGTCAATGTTTCTCCATTGTAGTATGTTTTGATTGTACTGTGCACTGTGCTTGGGATGGCGAACCTCATTGAAGGGTTATAGGCTGACATGTAAGTTATTAGACTTCTTTTGTAATGCAGGCTAATAAGTCTTCCTTTTTGTACCGAGCTGCCCAGTTTAAGTGGGGTCAGAACCTGTCAGTGACATTGACAGGTTGCTTGTTTGACAAGAAAGCGACCAATATTTTGATTTGTTGCTTTTATAAAATTCACAACTTGTCCTTATCTGATGCATTTTTAAATGTATTAAGTTGTGGCTGATTTTTGTTTAACTTTTTAAATCTATGTGGACATGTAATGGGTTCCAAGCGCTTACGTGTGGGCCCCTACCAGCTCCACTAATATTGTACATTTTGGACCCCACGCACTTATTAGCTCCCCTCCCCTACTTTGAAAATACAAGGCACAAGTAAATAGATAGGAAGCTTCAAAATCACACATACTAAACATTTGCAACCACATAAATGTTTTATTTAGAGCTCATAGGGAAGAACATTGATGGAGTCTTCAAGTTCGTAAACAACATTGATTGAGTCTTCAAGTTCGTAAACAATTCTCCACCTTTATTAAGAAAGCAGATTAAAGATGGATTAAAGACTTTGGTTCCCTTCGGGGGTTGGAGATGATGTAAATGAAAAATATCACACAATCTCTAAAACGGATTGCAAAACCAAAAGCCCCATTAGTTTGACCAAAACAAGTAACTATCTAATACTCCTAAGCACTTGCACTCACTTAATGTTATATAGATGAGAAGAGTTGTTTAGAGTTTAGGATGCGATACAATGAACGATAGCCTCGAGGAACCATGTGATCCTTCTGAATGTATATTGCAAGTCTCAACCTGCCAAACGCCCTAAACCTTTATAAGACACTAACAACTCGAAGCAAATGCTTAGAGAGTTTTTCACTACACGTCGGATCAGTGATGAATCACAAACAAATATGCTTAGAGTTTTCAAGCATAATTTCTGCTTTAAATTAGCATTGCGAGGGGCAGCTCAGATAAATGATAAACTTACTCTGTACACTCTACCAAGGCGAATTGTAGTTAAACTTGCTTTCTATGACTAAAGAGATCAGATCAATTATTGCCTTTGAGATTGCAAGTTCAGTTCCAAGGCTGATTCGAAACAACTTACCAACCACATTTGAAACTCGGTTGAAATCATAACAATTCTGGCACTGTAAATAAATTTTGCAGTCCCTTGAGGAAATATTTCAACTTTGAAATAGTACTGTGTGGGGGCCGCGCGAACGCGAGCCCCCTCTGTCACAAATTATGACGTGCATTCTCCACAATGGGAGATGCTAGACAGAGCCCCCTTCCAGTGTGCAATGAAGGTGCTCCCTCTAGGCCATCGGCCTTCCTGATCACCGATTGACCCCGCCCAGGTAAGTATGCTTTAATTGTACCCATCCCCTCCTACTTTCTACTCCCTCCTCTCCACTCTTTCCCTCTCCCCGCGCATGTGGGATCATTATCACCATTTCTATCTCCCTCTCCCTCTTGCTCTTCCTCTCAACTTACTCTCTGCAATAGCACGCACTCTGCACACATTGTATTGATGTGGCATGTGGCTTCTGCTCCTTTCTCTCTATTGATGTGTACCACTAATGTGTTTCCGACCTCATACTCGGGGATGTAGCTCAGATGGTAGAGCGCTCGCTTAGCATGCGAGAGGTACGGGGATCGATACCCGCATCTCAATATTGATCTTATAAATATTTACGTTTCCACGCACTCATTGATCCGATTGCGGTCTGAGAATTTAAATTTTATACGTTTCCACGCAGTCATTGATCCGATTGTGGTCTGACAATTTGAATTTCATTGCCACCATCGAGTCAAACTTATCCATGCTAACATTTAACAACTATTTTGGGAGGCTTTTCTATCAAATCTATGCAACAATTTAATCATTTAGTTAGTTTATCTGATAAGGCTATTACTTGGGCGAACGCTGCCCTGAAAACCGTCAATGCTCACCCCGAAATGGTCTGTATTGGAATTTAGGGCATCGGAAAAGGTTTTTGGAGCAGTTTGCAGACGGATTGGGGTCATCGGTCCTCAGATTTGACACCTTGCTGCTTGCCGGTGTGCGATCGGACTGCTTCGTGGTAACCCATCCTGCTGTTGTGGCACACTGCTGTCCCTCGCCAACAACGGTTGGGTAAGCACATTTAGTCAATACAGCCCTATTATTATTATTTTGTAGGTCATGATTTAGTCAATACAACCCTAGGATTTAGTCATGCTGGTCCTATGGCCCTATCAATAGCTTGTATACAACTTGAAAATGAGTTAGATAAGAATTATTGAGCTACATATGAGTAGTTGTAGTGTGCAAATATTAATGGTAGAAAATAGTTGGTGACATGTGTAATGGCATATGACATGCATTTCTATCTTCATAAACCTATGAAAAAAAAAGCAGAAAAGGTTTGTGTTCACTCACAAAATTAATGAAAGAAATAGTAATTCTAGAGTTGTGGGTTTCTATGAGAAGTGGTGTTTCTTTTCTTAGTATACAATCCATGGGACATCGTGTTCCCAAAATGCAAAGGATTTATCTTCTTTAATGTAAATCCATTTAATATGTATTCTTCATCCATCATTCCATGCACCAACTATGTTCACCCAGGAGTAGCTCCAACTATAAGGAGGGGAATTCAGCTCAATTCCTTTCTCAGTTGTTTAATTGCATCCATCCCCAACACAATTTTTGCCTCTTCAAGTACTGGTTTTCATAATATTTTATAGGATAGTATTCATCTGTTAGATCATCTGTAAATGTTTTTCCAAGTCTTCATTGAGTTTGTTCTATTCAGTGACGTTTCTCCAATTCCCACTTGTTTTTGATAGGCGGGAATCCTTAAAGTGCAAATGTGATATTTTTGCAAACCAAAAAATTATTCTAGTATCTTGAACAAATTAAACCTGTAGCATGTGAAAAGTGATGTTCCTCATAAAAGTCAAAAATTCTACAATCAGTAGATTCTTGGGTCTGCAAGATTTGCATATGATTTATGTCGGCCACTTACAGCTGCCATGGAGATTTCTAGTGAGTAACCAAGCACAAAATAATACAGGATTGTGCCATCATGTTGACATTGTGCTTCTCTGATTTCAATCATCTGATTCTCATGCCCAAACTGTTATTGCCTCTTTGGAAATCTTAGGGAATGTTCATTGTCTATTCCACCCATAATAGATGTCATACCAACGCTATTAAATATGAAAATAATGAGTTTTGGCCCATGATTATGAATAACTCAAAAATAGAATCGAATGTGCATACTTGAACCCCCACTTATGTCCTCTGGAAGTATTTTACCCATCTCCAATGACACAAGTCTACAAAGAAGCTCTCATTTTGACCGCAAAGCTTCCCCAATTTGTCTTACAATTTCACCCTGCTACTAGCGGTGGATTCATCATCTGAGTGGTGGAGTTTCTTTGTCATCTGCAACACCTGCTGCAATGCACACACAAGGGTTTATTGGATAGTCTTTCAAAAAACTTCAGAATACAAGGAAAATTTGCAAACTTGAAGATATCTCTCACATACTTTGCTTCTCAATCAAAATCAATGGGTTTGAATGGCGTAAGCGCAGGGGTCACACATAGTCTAGAAATCAATGACACAAATTTTAGAAAGCAGAAGCGAATTTGAATATGAGGCATTGGTATGAATCTTAAAGCCCTAACGCTAATATCAATCTCCACCCACAATGCTTCTTACAACAATCTCTCGTCGCCCATCGTCGAAGCGTCCAGATGGACAATCATGGCGCTTGTGCAGCCGTTGGATTGTCAAACACAAATCCAATTGATTAAGAAGTGTGATCTTTGAATGGGATGTTGTCAGGAAACACAAATGGGGATTCCTACAAATCCGCAGAGTATGAGCAAGTAGCACAGTATATTTCGCCCTTGGCCCCACCCTAAGACAAATTAAGATCATGCCAAGTGTCTTGATCATATAAAATAAATAAATGATTTGAGTAAACTTGAGTAAGTGTAAATAGGTTTTAAAGTTTAACAAGATCTAAGGGGTGGTCCCACAATAGTGTGTCCCACTTTTTTTAACATCTTGATTTTTGCTGAAATTGCACATTTTTAAGAAAATATGATGATTTAAGCCTTGATAGGTCCCATTTGAAGGAGTAAATTCAGAATGGCTAGATAAAAGCCTCTTGGATCAAAACCCCTTTGGTATAATCCCTCTACTCCTCACTCACACCTATAATCGAGTCTCCTTTGAACCCATCAAAATGCTGACAAAAAATCACTTTGACATTAACTTTTTATGGGATCAAATAAATTTATTTGAAAACCCCAAATATAGGATGATAGTACTCTGAGAGAGCTTTCCAATGATTATGAGTTTTATATATATTGAGTTTATTAACACTTTTATTTTTAAGTTTGACTAAACATAGGTTGTCTGACCATTTAGCGACTTCTCTGTTCGATGCTTCTGGAAAAATAGTAAATTAGGGGAAAAAAATTATGAAAAATATCTAGGAAATAGGTATTTATGTTACCTTTCTATCAAAAAAAGAATAAATGAATTTTGATATATAGAGATAGAGTTAGAGCG
>MU228069.1:619136-667561 GCA_018584345.1 Thuja plicata
GAGAGAGAGAGAGAGAGAGAGAGAGAGAGAGAGAGAGAGAGAGAGAGAGAGAGAGAGAGAGAGTCCACTACTTGTTATTTGTAAAATTACCATCATAATTTCACACATCTTCTAATTTTTCTAACCATATAATTTTTCTATTTTTGTACAATATTAACATATTAAAGTTTAATTTTTTTACCAGTGTCTCCATAGTTCCCAGAGACATACGTGGACCATTTTTTTAATAAATTTTGATCTACATGACCAAATTTAAAAATATATATTAATTTTTTCACTTGATTGTTTACACTTTTTTTAAAAATTGTATTTTATATTATTTTGATGCAAGTTACGTTTCACGCATGAACAAGCATCTTATTTTTAGGATGTGTCAACTTCAAAAAGTCAAAAAAAACTCAATAGAAAATTACAAAAAAATAGACAACTTCTACCTGTCACTCTTAACTATCTTTAGAACCAATGGATTTTTCAAAATACTAAATCTAAATATGAGTTTTTTAATGCGCGCGCCAAACACTATGTTACATTTTTCTGAAAAAATCAGTAATGGTTTTTCATGTTTAAAGGATTTGACCCTCTTAATCTTATCCATTTTAAAAAACTTTAATATTTTAGAAACTGGATTGAGAGTACTATAATTCTTGTTCTTTTCACATCTTCTAATTTTGAGTCCATGACTCTCAAATTTCTCTTCCAAGTTTAGGTTTATCTGATTTTAGAAAAAGTGGCCACTTATACCCCATTTTTTGCACACCATCTTGGTGCACTTACACTTCACACAATTTAAAAATTACTTTAAGCTTAATTTATCTAAACTATAATAGATATGTGTATATCATTGATAACAAGTATTTTTTATCATAACTAATCAACTAATAACTCAATATGCTTATATAACATTAGCCAAACTTGTCATCTACTAAAAGGGAAATTGCATGGTAATAACTTAGTGGCCCTTCTTAGTAAAGGGACGGGGGATTACGTTGATATCCAAAAAATTAATTCCCACTGGGCTGACATTCTCACAGTTATGATCGAGTACTTTACCTTGGACGGTAGATACTCTAAAATCTACAATCAGCACTTCGTCCTAGCTAACCATTTTAGGCACGGTAAAAAGATTTCATTTCTTTTTTATCTCCTAAGCTCGTTGCATAACAGTGTGATGGAGCATAGAAAGAAATCGAGTAACCCAGTGCTCCATGTGGGGCTCATTCTGTTGATCTTTGAGTATGCCCGTAATTATATCCCGGAGCCCATCCCCAAGAGGGTTAAAGGGATTGCGAGGCAAGTTAAGCAGGAAAGTAAAAAACAGAGTTTGAAGAAAAGGGTTAGAACAAAAAAGAGGGCAAACCCGGAAATATAGGAGGAGACTGATGATGAAACCCTAGAGAATCAGGGAAAAGATGAAGAGAACCAGAATGATGAAACTTGTGAGATTAATAACAAGAATCTGGAAAAGGAGAAAGAAGATCAACCAAGTAAGGAGTACTCTCAGATGGAAGAGGAGGATATGCCTATTATTGGTGAAGAGGGCAAGGGTGATGAAGCTAGTAACAAAGAAATGGAAATAGAGGGAGAGGAAAAAGAGGGAGATGAAAAAGAGGAGAAGAAAAATGAGGATGAAGGCGAGGAGGGTCAAAATAGGCAACTGACTTTAAAGGCTGAGAAAAGGAACAAAAAGAAATGAAGAATGGGCCCCGAAGAGGTTGGTTTTGATAGAGATGACAGAATCCCAAAAAGCAAAGTGGACTACGGGGCGAGCATGGAATACTGGCTTAGTGAGGAGATGAAGATTATGAAGCAGCAATTGAATGAGATGCAGGAGGCAATGGAGCCTTTCAAAGCCAAGGTTGAGGAAATGGAGAAAAATATGATGATTAGGCAAATAACGGTAACAGAGATGAGGAGTTTACTACTAGAGTTAATGAGACTGTGGAAGAAAAGATAAAAGAAATGAAAGAACAAATAAGCCACAATGGGCACATGATACGGGTCATCCTAAAGCACAGCAACGAAGGGCTTCAAGTTTCGGTTCAGAACTTGAAAGCGTTATACGCTTACCTGGAAAGAAGTCTACTGGAAAATACAACTACCATTGATGATAAGGCAGGAAGCTCGGGCCCAAGATCTAGAACCCGAAGTGGTATTAAAAGAAAAGTCCTTGAGATCCTGAAAGAGATGCTTGAGCTGAAGGAGTCCATTGACAAAATGGAAGAAACACAGAAGGAGGCAGAGGAAGCCTACCAGAAAATGATGTAATGTTTTTTCTTCAGTTCTGGAAATTTTTCTGGAAATTGTGCTAGACTTTGTGCTAGAGGTTGTGCTGGAAATAGTGCGTTCTTTTGGTAGTTCTTTTATTTTCTTATTTTTGGTCTAGGGTGTCTTTTTGGGTCCTGCCTTTTGTTCATTGCAGGCTTTCTATGTTTGTAAGAGCCTTTGATGCTTATCTCTAGTAGCTTATTGTAAAAGGTTTCGGGGTCCTTTCAAAACCTGTTTTTACCTTAATCAAAAACTTAGTGAGCCTTATTACATAAATAAGACCAATTAAAATTATCTATAAATATTATCTATTAAAGTTCCTCAGTAAGCATCACATTCCAATGCATCTTACATCCTCTCATATAGTAAGTGGAATGATACATAAATGGTGAAACACTTACATAGAATCTCTCAAAGTTTCATATAACCTATTTAAGAGTAGACTAGCTTATAGCATGGGATATCGTCTTTCTACTTCCATAATCCATAACACATATGCCCACCTATAACTATTGAATATTTAATATACTATAGATCCCATAATTTGAACTTTCCATTTGTCAAGACCCAAAATTTTTGCAAGGCTCATATGCCTAGAACACTGGGTATTAACTACCATTTCAATTACAAGTGCTATAGATAAATTTATAATCCAAATAATAAGAAACCTATTTCTAACATTATGAAACATTCTGGCCAATGTGTTGCGGCGGTGGCGCTCCCCTTGGGTTCTCAGACTAACCACTTAGCTAAGGAAATGGCGCCTCTTTAATCCCTCGTGCTTGCTAAAAAATGGGCTACACTAAGGTCTTGCTTGAAGGAGATTCCAATAACATAATTAGATGTATAAAGGGTTTGTCTCCCCCCTCATGGACCATAAATAAAATTATATCTAAGGAAAGTTAAATTATTAATTCTTTTCATAATTTTTTTGTCTCGCATGGGTTTAGGGAGGTTAATTCCATGGCGGACTAGATTGCCAATGTCGAGGTGAGATCTGTCAAAGAAGTGATCTAGTAGGGTGAGCTAGACTTCCCCTATAATGCCAACGCCATATTAAATTATGATAGGATACATGGAGAGTTGGTAGTTCTTAAATCTGATTACGATGCACTTCCCAATGACCCAAGCAATAATGATAAGTAAAGGTGGTTGTCTGAAATTGACAATTTTGTTAGTAATTATGAAGTGACCTCGCACACTTTCTAGGTGTTTTTTACCCTTTATTGGCTTGTTTTTGATAAAATTTGCATTGTGTATCAAACCTTCATTCTTCCTCTAGTTTGTCTGTGAATTGTGCTTAGAGGTTGTGCTAGAGGCGCTATGGGGGGAATAGAAAGACGAGGGAGCCCTTATCCTGTCAGGATTGGAAGCAAAAGCCCAGATTTTGGGAGATCTTGGAGGCGAGTAAGATGACTAATCTCATGAAACATTTGCATGGTTGAAACCCTTCAATTAACATAATGTTTAAGGAGGATTGGAAGGATGGGAAGATGACTATTGTGGGAGAAAGGTCAAAATTGATGAAGGGTTGTGTTGGTACTCACAAATTTGGCACAAATTTGGAGTGACCAATTTAAAATTTTCTCTAAGCCAAGGTGAGTACCCCTAAAAACTTTTCAAAGAAGCCTACTTGGAGTGCAAGTAAAATGTGACCTAATGATTTTCATAAGACACCACTTGGGGAACATATGAAAAACCTATCATGGAGTAGATTTAATGGGTCACAACTTTCAGATATCAGATTTGATGAGTTTTGAAGAGGGTCATTTGGAGGTGTTCACTTAAATCTACATTCTGCACATTGTCTGATTATAATAAATGACCTACTTTGCATGCTTACATTTTTGGCCAAATAAAGTTCCATGACATAAGGATTATGTCGAGGTGTTGTAGGAATGAAAGAGAAGCTATGTTTCCATTTTCATATTCCTAGGAGTTCATATGATATGTTTCCCAAGGCTATTCTGTTTGCTATTAATTCTGATTCTCAGAATGTGAAAGTGCAGAATTATGAAATTTCTTACTTTGAGGTTTCACAACTTGCACTCAGTTGAATGGAATGGAAAATTGAACGTGCCCCTATATTGTAGTCATGGAAATGTGCTATCATGATTATTTTAAGACTTGTGCCAATCCATTTGGATAGTTTACTCATTCAATTCCAAACCATGTTTATGCAGTTTTACTGATTTTGAAATCATACAGTTGGTAAGAGGTTGACTTTAGGGATTCACATTCGTTGACCAGTTGATGGTCAAAAAGATAATTGTAATTTTTTTTTCTTCGTATGTAAGTGAATTTATACCCAGGGTTTCAGATCATGAGGCATTCATTTGATTGCTTTACAAAGTCAGATCCAAATGTGATTTATGTAAGTTGGACATCTGCATTTGCATAGTGTTTTAGAATGATCATTTTCAAAGGTGCATAATTTATGACTAGTAGATGTCCATATCAAGCTACTTGATGATTCATTCTCACCATATTCTAATGAACCTATTTGAAAGATCTCAAAACATCAGGATTCCATTTGGTATTTTTACCAAATCAGTTTGAATTGAAATATCATGGGTTTTGAGTTTGCATTTGCAGAAGTAAGTAAAAGGTGCGTAAGTTTGAGTATCAATAACTTACAAATCCGAGTGTTTCTATTGTTCTCCTCTGGCACATGTGTTCCTTGTATTTAAAGGAGCAAATTAGTTCAATGGTAGCCCCCCGAGTGGTCTTTAGATATTTTTGTCAGAAGTGTTTTGATTATGTTTTTAGACTTGTTCCTGTGTTTTAGGTTGCAAGATAATTTGAAGGAGTAACTTTGACAAGTGATATTTTAGACCTCGAGGAAGCTGCATTATGGTGTTGTACAATGTTTTGAAGAGGCTAACAGTTTACTCAAGTAAAATGTTGGTGACAGGAATGACATATCAGATAAATTCAGGAGGTTCCTTTCTGGATGTAATATTCCTCATGAAGCTCGAAGTCATAGATATGTTGTTGGTCATTTGAAAGTATCAGAGCAGATGGGCCTTGCTGTTGGAGTGCTATATTTTGCATTGGGCAATTTTTCAGAGTGAAGATTCTTGGAGGTCGACTTATAGGCAAGAGTTTGATGCTTTTGGCGAGATGATCAGAAACTGCGAGCATGAAAATGATTTCATATGGCATGATAAATTTCCTCGTCTGGACGAATTTGCTCTAATGATTTCATAATACAATATATAGAGGTTGAGTAAGTTTATACCATCCTTACCATGCACTTCCCCATGACTGTGCAAAGAAGATTGAATAATGTTCTATAACATTTTAAATGAAGTAAAATTGGCAAGTAAATGGAGATAATTATGAATGCAAGTGCCAAGGGTGGATGAGAAAAGACAAGGTACTTGAAAGTTTCTATTTAAAGGCCTCAAACAAATATGGTTTCATGGCTGGTAACTAGAAGGGAGGCAACATTTTCAAAGCATAAAAGCTTGCGCAATCTTGGCAGCTATATAACTAGATGGAGGTGATGTGTATGAAAAGGGCCTTTAAAAACACTTCCAAGACAAATGCTATTAACAAAAGGAAGCTCATGCTAAATGAAGGATCGAGCACAAGAGGGAAATCAGCGTATAACAAAGAAGGAGGAGACCTGCATGTTGAAATCCAATCCTTTGACAATTGTTGATCACAATATCTCTAAGCAGCATTTTGAGGTGTAAATGTCAATTTCTATAAACTTTGGCAGACTTCCCTCCCTTCACCGCGCACTAGGAAGAGACAAGGTTTTATGGAAGTTTAAAATTAAATCTGAGCAGCATGTTGGTGTCTTGCACAAGAGGCAAGGCATAGCCAAGGAGAGGCCCCTACATATTTTTATACCTTAAAAGCAGGTGTGAAATGAATGGAGATCTGTGTGGACCCTTTTGCAAAGGAATTGCGCAGGTTTTGAAAGATAAGGGTAGCGCATAGTATGGACACTCCCAAAATCTGGGTTAGAAGAAATTGATGTACAGAGACAAGGCACGTATATTGTGTGTTAATGTGTCTGAAAGGGTTGTGCAGTATCATTTGAAATTTGTTTTAAAACTTCATGCAAGTGCATACAGGCACGTGAGCTGCTGACAGAGAATTCCAAGCAATTGATAGGTGTTTGTTTGTATTCAGTTTGCTTGCACAATATTTTGAAACATTGAACAACAAACGTTTAAAAACATCCCCCAAAGTAGATCAATGAAGATGAAGGAGATTCCAACACTTATGTTACTTAAAACCCGATGGAGGTGTTGCGCTTGACAAGTTCCTTTGCAAGGCCTGCACATTATTTTAAAAGTTGCATAGAATTTGATTAAATAAAACCCAGTGCTGGAGGATGGCAAGTATAGACAAGGCATGTTAAGAGGAGAGTCTGCGCTAGTTTTTATTGGGGACAAAGCTAGATTTATTATCCCACATGTGTGGTGATATAATATTTCCAATATTCTTATATGAGAACACAAAGTACATTATGTAAGTAAAGAACTAGAGAGCTCTTAGCCCACAACGCTTGGAATTAATTGCGAATATCCTTGACTGGGTCAAAGGGAACCATGTTTTGGGCGCAAAGTTGAGAAAGCTTTATAACACCAAAAATTTAATCCCACATTCGTTGTGGAATGGAAATCTTGGATGTTTATAAAAAAGAATGCACATATGTAATATGAAGAATAAGCTCAGAGGCTATGCACATGCATGAGCACTGGTGGTGCCTCAAAAACCATGCCAGCGACGACGGAGGACAAAACACAAAATTTTGGCAGGGCCCGCAAGGATGACATGGCAAATGCGTGGAGCAGTAGAGGCATGATGAGTTAGCACGCATCCTGAGGAGTAGTATCGGACGACTGGTGCAATGCCTTGGCTGAAAGATGATCAATATTTAGTCTTCAAGGGAACGCGTTGGGCCAACACATGGTGGGGCCGATAGTGAGACAGTCCAGGTGGTGATGACGCGGTGGCCGCACAAGTTAATAAATCTTAGATGGGCATGAATCCCGAGGTGAAATTGAATGGTTGGCATAATGGTGCTATGAAAAAGTTGCAAGCTAGTTACCATTGCAGCAACGCGATAGCATGACACTTGACGCTTGGACAAGTGAATAGCTAGGATGAGGCAATTGACATAGGCACCTAGATGGAACTGTGAGCCAGTCAGAGGGTGCCACATGGCATGATCTAGTGTTCTGGGAAAAAGGGGTGAAATATAAAGTAAAGGTAATGTGCAGATTGAGAAGGTAAATAAATGTGCCCGAGGAGACTTATAAGGTAAAGTATTAAACTATTAAAAATAGTGCATGATAAAAAGGAAATTAATATAAAGTGTCGTGGAAATAATTTAAAGTGTAAAGGGTAATGTCGAGAAGTGCAAGTAAAAGACATTTAAAATGCAGAATTTTAAAAGTGCACTATGCAAAAGGATATAAGGTGTGCAGGATAACATTAACAATGTTATTAAATTAAACAAACAGAATGCACAGGAAATATAAGGTAAAGTGCACACAAACTATAAGATGAAACATGAATGTAAGTTCCAAGCATTCATGGGATTTTTCAGTGTTTGAGGAGATATTTTCTACAAATAAGATCAGATTTTGGATCAGGAAGAGGGGTTCAGTTGTAGATATTTGGGGGAAAGGGCAGGTGTTTAGAAAGAGAGAAATCTAATGGTATTATTTCTCCTACATATTCATTTTTCTGGCCTTTGTACAGGGTTCCAACTTCTTAATCTCCATAGAGAGTTGCAGAGTACTGGCTCCAGGAGTTTCCAGTTGTATTATGGTTCCATAGGATGTAGTTTATGGGTTGTATTAGTTTTGATAGAAAAAATGTTTCAGATCTTTTGCATATTGTTGAAGTGGTAAATGTTGTAGATCAGATTGGTACAGAAGCAAGATTCATAATACTTAATACAATTTTTCTCAGATTCAAGTCTCTCCTCTGTGTTGTTCATTTGGGTTATGAATTTTCTGATTCATTGCATGGATTCATCTATGCATGTGTTATTAGTCCTTAGTTCTGATCTAGAATCAAATTAAATGAAGCTATGGATATGACACAAGTTCATCTGTTCTGCATAAGGATTTGTTATAAGTAGTGTATGGTTTGATATTATTGTATTTATGGTTTTGAGTCTTTGACAGTATTTTGTTTCTGTATGCTGCTCTTGAACTAGAAGTATTTCCCAATGGATAGGACGTTGATCAGAAATCAATATATTCCTTGTGGATACATGACAAATCAGTCTTGGTTATGTTCTGCAAATTAAATACAAACTCTGATGTATCTTATGTTTTATGTGGTTTTTGGTGTTGTACTAATCTCATGCTCCACTTCAAGGTTGACGTTCAATGGGTGATTAGTCAGTTACCTAGTCTCTCCCTGTCATGTTGAGCCTTTGTGAGATATTTGTTGATTGATGCCAAAAAGAATATTGAAGGCGTTAAAAGGTGTCCCCCACTTGGTTTTGCATAACCTAAAGTGTAGAAGGATGGATCTGCATCCTTGTTAGTTGGTCCTTTTCAATCTTGGTGAACTACTTGGAGTTGGCTACTCTTAAAGATCCATTGCAAAGTGAAAAGGTTGATGTTCAGTTATCACAGCATAAAAAAGAACCAACAAAATGGTGAAACTATTGGGGAATGGAATTAAATTGCAGTAAGTGAAGTAGGCTTTCATTGATTATATTATTTGACCCATCCGAGTCACCAACAAAATGGTGAATCTGCAGGGGAGAGATGTAAGAAAAAATTTTGAGCTTCCAAATAATCTTCGGTTTTATATTGTCTTAAATGATTCAGGTTTATCAAGTTGAGCTAGACTCCTGGCCTTTTTGTTTATAGATCTATTTATTTTCTGCCATATCCATTTGAGGATAAGAGTTATAAATGTTTGTAAATCTGAAAGTTCTTCAGATCATAATTGTCAGCCTAGTTGGTGTTGTTGAAAACACGTTGTATGTATCCTTTATGAAAGAAATATGTTGAATCCTATTGACTTGCTGAAAGTCTGCTATCTTTGATTGAATTCCAAACTTGTTCGTGCTCTAGTTATGTTCTATAAATTCTCACAGCAGTTAGTGGCGACTCTGAAAGATCTATGCACCAGTGTGCATTTAAGTGAATGAAATGTGATGATTAGTTGGAGATACTTGCAACAAGGATTTAGCAGATGCTAAAATATTCAGTGGTTGAGTGACAAAATCAGAAATAAATTCAGAAGGACATCAACAAAAGAATTTTCCCAGTTATTCCTCAAAATTTTAATGCGATAATTTTGGTTCCTTACTAGGCGAAGAAGTCACTAGAGAAAAGGAAAGTAAATTTTAAAAAAAATCCCATACTTCTTGTTTTACAAATCTCAGTCATCAAAATAAAAAGTATGATGTTATGTGAAATGATTGCATAACTTGAATAAAATCTTTGTGAATGAGAAGATGTATTGTAAATAAGTAGTGAAATGGAGATTCTAGATTCAATAGATCAGGATATGCTGCCTAAATCTGATATTTATCCAACAAATCTTGAAGAAATTAAAAAAGATATTGCACTGTTTAATCAGAGAATCCAAGAGGAATTTGTAGTGTTTTGAAAACACATGTAGGAGAAAGAAATGAAGAAGCAATACATGTGCTTTATGAAAAAAATTTCAATGCATATGATAAGTTGTCGGAAGGGATTGAACTTCAAGAGTATACATATCTGCATTTGTTTTTAGAGCTTTGTATGCCTAAGTCAATAAATTGGTCTACATCATGTAAAGAAGAAGGCATGGAACTTGTCAAAAAATGGATACATGAGTTTGAAAATTTTGAATCTGAAAATACCAATGATGTTGACTCCAGTAGTGCAGAGAATGTTGATTATGATGTTGATAGTGAAGTAGATGAATATCAAGATGTCAAGGATGAATCTCTAATCGTAAATGTTTCTGTTGGATTCGTAGATTTGTTTTATTATCAGGATGGTAATGCATATTTCTTGTCTCAGTTTAGTGAAGAGTTTTGCGGACAGAAAGAGAATGATTATGATGCGGATAATAGTTGTAGTGATGATTCTTTTGCACGAAAAGGCATGATCCAAGAAAATTCAATCTTTGTTCCCAATGGCGAAGATATTTGTTGCAGTAAAGGAGAGGTTGAAAACAATGAAAATGAAGTTCAATGTTCATTGAGCAGACAAAAAATTTCAGAACTATTGGTTGCTGATTTTCAGAGGTATGCACTTAATGTGAACTATAATTTGCAACACCCGATTGATATATGCTTTGATAATGAATACATGCAAATGGATGTGAAGTATGAGACCTATGCTGACTTTCTTATTCCTACTTCTGAGGCAAACAATATGCAAGATGGAAATGCATATGATTTTGAGAAATTTGATTATGTCAAGTATGATGAATATGATGACTCATATGCTGGTGTGGATTCTGATTTTGATGAGTTTGGTATGGTTGATTCTTGTATACATCATAATGTTGATTACTTCCTTGAGAAGAGTGAAAGATCAACATGTGTATTTTCAGATTTGGAAATGGTAAATGAGCAGTTACTTCATGATACATTTTCAGAATTGGAGGATTCTTGTAAAAGTTCTGATCAGCAAGATGTCTCCAATATTGTGCAATCATGTTTTGACTTGGAGAGTTTGCAAGTTTTTGTTATGACTGAGATTGATTATTTTGTGCAAACTAACATCCAAAATATGTTTGATTCCATCTATGTAAAGGAGTTCAAATTTTTTACTTTTCAGCTTGTCAGCGGTGGTAAAGAGTGTGACAGTTTTGTGTTACATATTGATTAGTGTTCTCAGTACTGGGGTGACTTCCAAGCACCTAATGACATGGAAGATTCTGATTATTTTTTATTTGATATGCTAAAACTATTGGGCAGCATGTTGGATCATGTTGCAAGAAATAATAAGTATCGTTTACCTTTTATCCATGGAAATGAGAATCAAGTTTTTGATAGGGGTAAGCGATGAGTTCAATTTGATGGTCTAGGGCCATTTGTAAATATTGTACATGTATAGTCTCTTTCCTTCAGTTGTGTGTTAGGTTTTTGGTTTTTTCAATAAGGAGCCGATTTTTGGAACTTGAAAAGAAGTTTGATTTTTGAGTTGTATGCTCCACCTAAAGATTCTAAATTCTCTACATGCCTGCAAGGGGCACGTGTCCCTAGACAGAGCCAATGTTGGTACTCGCAAATTTGGCACAAATTTGGAGTGACCAATTTAAAATTTTCTCTAAGCCAAGGTGAGTACCCCTAAAAACTTTTCGAAGAAGCCTACTTGGAGTGCGAGTAAAATGTGACCTGATGATTTTCATAAGACACCACTTGGGGAACATATGCAAAACCTATCATGGAGTAGATGTAATGGGTCACAACATTCATATATCAGATTTGATGTGTTTTGAAGAGGGTCATTTGGAGGTGTTCACTTAAATTTGTATTGTGCACATTGCCTGATTATAGTAAATGACCTACTTTGCATGCTTACATTTTTGGCCAAATAAAGTTTCATGACATACGGACTATGCCAAGGTGTTTTAGGCATGAAAGAGAATATTTTTTTCAATTTGAAGATTCCTATGATTTCATATGATAAGTTTCCCAAGACTATTTTGTTTGCTATTAATTCTGATTCTCAGATTGTGAAAGTGCATAATTATGAAGTTTCTTACTTTGAGGTTTCACAACTTGCACTCAGTTGAATGGAATGGAAAATTGAATGTGCTCCTATATTGTAGTCATGGAAATGTGCTATCATGGTGATTTTAAGATCTGTGCCAATCCATTTGGATAGTTTACTCATTCAATTCCAAACCATGTTTATGCAGTTTTACTGATTTTGAAATTGTACAGTTGGTAAGAGGTTGACTTTAGGGATTCACATTGGTTTACCAGTTGATGGTCAAAACAAGCTAATTGTAATTTTGTTTTCTTCGTATGTAAGTGAATTTATACCCAGGTTTTCAGATCATGAGGCATTCATTTGATTGCTTTACAAAGTCAGATCCAAATGTGATTTATGTAAGTTGGACATCTGCATTTGCATAGTGCTTTAGAATGGTCATTTTCAAAGGTGCATAATTTATGACCAGTAGATGTCCATATCAAGCTACTTGATGATTCATGCTCACCGTATTCTAATGAAACTATTTGAAAGATCTCAAAACATCAGGATTCCATTTGGTATTTTTACCAAATCAGTTTGAATTGAAATATCATGGGTTTTGAGTTTGCATTTGCAAAAGTAAGTAAAAGGTGGGTAAGTTTGAGTATCAATAACTTACAAATCTGAGTGTTTCTATTGTTCTCCTCTGGCAAACATTTTCCTTGTATTTAAAGGATCAAATGGGTTTATTCGTATCCCCCCCAGGGGTCTTTAGATATTTTTGTCAGAAGTGTTTTGATTATGTTTTCAGACTTGTTCCTGTGTTTTAGGTTGAAAGATAATTTGAAGGAGCAACTTTGACAAGTGATATTTTAGACATCGAGGAAGCTGCATTATGGTGTTGTACAATGCTTTGAAGAGGCTAAAAGTCTACTCAAGTAAAATTTTGGTGACTCGAATGACATATCAGATAAATTCAGGAGGTTCCTTTCTGGATGTAATATTCCTCATGAAGCTCGAAGTCATAGATATGTTGCTAGTGATTTGAAAGTATCAGAGCAGATGGGCCTTCTTGTTGGAGTGCTATATTTTGCATTGGGAAATTTTTCAAAGTGAAGATTCTTGGAGGTATACTTATAGGCAAGAGTTTGATGCTTTTGGCGAGATGATTAGAAGGTGCGAGCATGAAAATGATTTCATATGGCATGATAAATTGCCTCTTCTGGATGCATTTTCTCTAATGATTTCATAATACAATATACAGAGGTTGAGTAAGTTTATACAATCTTTACCATGCACTTCCCCATGACTGTGCAAAGAAGATTGAATAATGTTCTATAACATTTTAAATGAAGTAAAATTGGTAAGTAAATGGAGATAATTGTGAATGCCAGCGCCAAGGGTAGATGAGAAAAGACAAGGTACTTGAAAGTTGTTATTTAAAGGCCTCAAACAAATATGGTTTCATGGTTGGTAGCTAGAAGGGAGGCAAGGTTTGCAAATCATAAAAGCTTGCGCAATCTTGGTAGCTATATAACTAGACGAAGGTACTGCGTATGAAAAGGGCATTTACAAACACTTCCAAGACAAATGCTATTAACAAAAGGAAGCTCACGCTAAATGAAGGATCTAGCACAAGAGGGAAATCGGCGTATAACAAAGAAGGAGGAGACCTGCATGTTGAAATCCAATCCTTTGACAATTATTGATCACTATATCCTCTAAGAAGCATTTTGAGGTGTAAATGCCAATTTCTATAAACTTTGGCAAACTTCCCTCCCTTCATCGCGCGATGGGAAGAGACAAGATTTTGTGGAAGTTTAAAAGTGAATTTGCACAGCATGTTGGTGTCTTGCGTAAGAGGCAAGGCATAGCCAAGGAGAGGCCCCTACATAGTTTTATAAATTAAAAACAAGTGTGAAATGAATGGAGGGATGTGTGGACCCTTTTGCAAAGGAATTGTGTAGGTTTTGAAAGATAAGGGCGGTGAATAGTATGGACACTCCCAAAATCTTGATTAGAAGAAATTGATGCACAGAGACAAGGCACGTGTACTATGTGATAATGTGTCTAAAAGGGTTGCGCAGTATCATTTGAAATTTGTTTTAAAACTTCATGAAAGTGCATACAGGCACGTGAGATGCTAAAAAAGGATTCCAAGCAATTGACAGGTGTTTGTTTATATTCAGTTTGCTTGCACAATATTTTGAAACAGTGAACAAAAAATGTTTAAAAACATCTCCCAAAGGAGATTAGCGCAGGTGGAGGAGAGTCCAACCCTTATGTTACTTAAAAACTGATGGAGTTGTTGCGCTTGTCAAGTTCCTTTGCAAGGCCTGCATATTATTTTAAAAGTTGTGTAAAATCTGATTGAAGAAAACCCAATGCTAGAGGATGGGAAGCATAGACAAGGCATGTTAAGAGGTGAGTCTGCGCTAGTTTTTATTGGGGACAGAGCTAGATTTATTATCCCACATGTGTGGTGATATAAGATTTCCAATATTCTTATATGAGAACACAAAGTACATTATGTAAGTAAAGAACTAGAGATCTCTTGGCCCACAGCGCTTGGAATTAATTACGAGTATCCTTGACTGGGTCAAAGGGAACCATGTTTTGGGCGCGAAGTTGAGAAAGCTTTATAAAAAAAAAAAATTAATCCCCACAATAATGCAAATCTTGGATGTTTATAAATAATAATGCACATATGTAATATGAAAAAGAAGCTCGGAGGCTATGCACGTGCATGAGCGCAGGTGGTGCCTCAAAAATTGTGCCAACGACGACGAAGGACAAAACACCAAATTTTTGCAGGGTCTGCAGGGATGACATGGAGAATGCATGGAGAATCAGAGCGATGATGAGGTGGCAAGAATCCCAAGCAGCAGTATCGAACGACTGGCACAATGCCTTGGCCGAAAGATGATCAAGATTTAGTCTTCAAGGGAACACGTCGGGCCGACACGTGGTGGGGCTGACAGTGAGACAGTCCAGGTGGTGATGGTGCGGTGGTCGCACAAGTTAAGAATATGAGATGGGCATGAATCCTGAGGTGAGATCAAACGGTTGGCGTAATGGTGCTATGAAAAATTTGCAAGCTAGTTACCATTGCAGCAATGCGACAACACGACACGTGGTGCTTGGACAAGTGGCAGGCCAGGATGAGGCAGTTGACATAGGCACTTAGATGGACCTGCAAGCAAGTCAGAGGGTGCCATGTGGCATGATCTGGTGCTATTTAGGTAAAAGAGGTGAAACATAAAGTAAAGGTAATTTGCAGATTGAGAAGGTAAATAAATGTGCCCGAGGAGACTTATAAGGTAAAGTATTAAACTATTAAAAGCAATGCATGATAAAAAAGAAATTAATGTAAGTGTTGTGGAAATAATTTAAAGTGTAAAGGGTAATGTCGAGAAGTGCAAGTAAAAGACATTTAAAATGCAAAACTTTAAAAGTGCACTATGCAAAAGGATATAAGGTGTGCAGGATAACATTAATAATGTTATTAAATTAAACCAACAAAAAGCATTGGAAATATAAGGTAAAGTGCACACAAAGTATAAGATGAAACATTAATGTAATTTCCAAGCATTCACGGGAATTTTCAGTGTTTGAGGAGATATTTTCTGCAATAAAATCAGATTTTGGATCAGGAAGAGGGGTTCAGTTGCAGATATTTGGGGGAAAAGGGTAGGTGTTTAGCAGGAGAGCAATCTGATGGTTTTATTTTTCCTACATATTCAGTTTTCTGGCCTTTGCACAGGGTTCCAACTTCTTGGTCTCCAAAGAGAGTTGCAAAGTACTGGCTCCAGGAGTTTCCATTTGTATTATGGTTCCATAGGATGTAGTTTATGGATTGTATAAGTTTTGATAGAATAGATGTTTTAGAACTTTTGCATATTGTTGAGATGGTAAATTTTGTAGATCAGATTGGTACAGAAGCAAGATTCATCATACTTAATACAAGTTTTCTCAAATTCAAGTCTCTCCTCCATGTTGTTCATTTGGGTTATGAATTTTTTGATTCATTGCATGGATTCATCTATGTATGTGTTATTAGTCCTTAGTTCTGATCTAGGATCAGATTAAATGAAGTTATGGATATGACACAAGTTCATCTATTATGCATAAGGATTTTTTATAAGTAGTGTACAGTCTGATATCATTGTATTTATGGCTTTGATTATTTGACAGTAGTTTGTTTCTATATTCTTCTCCTGAACTAGAAGTATTGCCCAATGGACAAGGCACTGATCAGAAATCAATATATTCCTTGTTGATACATGACAAATCAGTCCTGGTTATGTTCTGCAAATTAAATAAAAACTCTAATGTATCTTATGTTTTATGTGGTTAGTGGTGTTGTACTAATCTCATGCTCCACTTCAAGGTCGATGTTCAATGGGTGATTAGTCGATTACCTAGTATCTCCTGGTCGTGTTGAGCCTTTGTGAAATCTTGGTTGATTGATGCCAAACAGAATATTGAAGGCGTTAAATGGTGTCCCCACCTTGTTTTTGTAGAACCTAAAGGGTAGAAGGATGGATCCGCATCCTTGTTAGTTGGTCCTTTTCAATCTTGGTGAACTACTTGGAGTTGGATGCTCTTAAAGATCTCTTGCAAAGTGAAAAGGTTGATGTCCAATTATCACAGCATAAAAAAGAACCAACAAAATGGTGACTCTACTGGGTAATGGAATTAAATTGCAGTGAGTGAAGTAAGGTTTCATTGATTATATTATTTGACCCATCTGAGTCACCAACAAAATGGTGACTCAGCTGGTGAGAGATGTAAGAAATTTTGTTGAACTTCCAAAGAATCTCTGGTTTTATATTGTCTTAAATGATTCAGGTTTATCAAGTTGAGCTAGACTCCTGGCCTGTTTGTTTATAGATCCTGACATTTTCTGCCATATTTGTTTGAGGATAAGAGTTATAAATGTTTGTAAATCTGAAATTTCTTCAGATCATAATTGTCAGCCTGGTTTTTATTGTTGAAAACACGTTGTATGTATCCTTTATGAAAATAATTTGTCAAATCCTATTGACTTGCTGAAAGTCTCCTATCTTTTTTTGAATTCCAAACTTGTTCGTGTTCTAGTTATGTTCTATACATTCTCACAGCAATGAGTGGCGAATCTAAAATATCTTTGCACCAATGTGCATTTAAGTGAATGCAATGTGATTATTTGTTCGAGTTACTTGCAGGGAGGATTTAGTAGTTGCTCAAATATTCAGTGGTTGAGCGACAAAATCATAAATAAATTTAGAAGGACATCAACTAAAGAATTTTCCCATGTATTCCTCAAGGTTTTAATGAGATAATTTTGGTTCCTTACTAGGTGAAGAAGTCACTAGAGAAAAGGAAAGTGAATTTAAAAAAGTTTCCCATACTTCTTGTTTTACAAATCTCAGTCATCAAAATCAGAAGTATGATGTTATGTGAAATGATTGCATAAGTTGAATAAATTCTTTGTGAATGAGAAGATGTATTTTAAATAAGTAGTGCAATGGAGATTCTAGATTCAATAGATCAGGATATGCTACCTAAATCTAAAATTTATCCAACAAATCTTGAAGAAATTCAAAAAGATATTGCACTGTTTTATCAGAGAATCCAAGAGGAAGTTGTAGTGTTTTTGAAAACACATTTAGGAGAAAGAAATGAAGAAGCAATACATGTGTTTTATGAAAAAATTTCCAATGTATATGATAAGTTGTCAGAAGGGATTGAACTTCAAGAGTAGGTGTTTAGCATGAGAGCAATTTGATGGTCTCCTTTTTCCTACATATTCATTTTTATGGCCTTTGTACAAGGTTCCAACTTCTTAGTCTCCATGGAGATTTGCAGAGTACTGGCTCCAGGAGTTTCCAGTTGTATTATGGTTCCATAAGATGTAGTTTATGTATTGTATTAGTTTTGCTGTCAGATAGAATAGATGTTTCAAATCTTTTGCATATTGTTGGAGTGGTAAATGTTGTAGATCAAATTGGTATAGAAGCAAGATTCATCATACTTAATACAAGTTTTCTTAGATTCAATTCTCTCCTCTATGTTGTTCATTTGGCTTATGAATTTTATGATTCATTGCATGGATTCATCTATGTATGTGTTATTGGTCCTTAGTTCTGATCTAGGATAAGATTAAATGAAGCTATGGATATGACACAAGTTCATCTGTTCTGCATAAGGATTTGTTATAAGTAGTGCATGGTATGATATCATTGTATTTATGGCTTTGATTCTTTGACAGTAGTTTGTTTCTGTATGTTGCTCCTGAACTATAAGTATTGCCCAATGGACAAGGCACTAATCAAAAATCAATATATTCCTTGTTGATACATGACAAATCAGTCTTGGCTATATTCTGCAAATTAAATACAAAATTTGATGTATCTTATGTTTTATGTGGTTAGTGGTGTTGTACTAATCTCATGCTCCACTTCAAGGTCGATGTTCAATGGGTGATTAGTCAGTTACCTAGTATCTCCCAGTCGTGTTGAGCCTTTGTTAGATCTCTGATGATTGTTTCCAAATAGAATATTGAAGGCGTTAAATGGTGCCCCCCCTTGGTTTTTCAAAACCTAAAGTGTAGAAGGATGGATCAGCATCCTTGTTAGTTGGTCCTTTTCAATCTTGGTGAACTACTTGGAGTTGGCTACTCTTAAAGATCCGTTGCAAAGTGAAAAGGTTGTTGTCCAATTATCACAGCATAAAAAAGAACCAACAGGTTGATTACAGATGTTATTGGTAATGCCCATTGTGGGGAAGAAGTTCTACAGAGATTGTAAGCTTATTGATGTTGCGAATATGAAGTTTCCAAAAAAATAGAAAGAGAGGGACAACCTGGTCAAAATAGATAAACCCTACTAATCCCTCATGACTATCAAGAAGATTTAGAGGTCAGTGCTCTTATCCATCATAGACTATATTATTCTAGATGGGATATTGTCTCATTTTTATGGCTATCATTTCATTTTGTTAAACCACTTCCAAAAAAATCAAAAGGTATATTTCCCCTACTTTCTCTTTTGTTCTCTGAACTCCAGTATTAAGAGTACTAGGGTCAATCCAGATATAATTAGTTCTCTGCATGAAGGGCTTATAGTTTTAATTGTTGATCATTTTAAATATAATTCTATTAAGCAAGATATTTCTTAGCATTTGGGCTTGGATGAGGATTCTCATGAATCTAATGATTTTCAGGAGGATGGGGATTCTAAATTGAGTTGGAGGAAGACATTGATTCTAATACCCCAGAGAAATGTGCTAGCAAGGGAAAGGGTAAAAATGTGGCCTCTGGGTCTAGTAATATTAAGAAGGTGAAGATGTCGAAAGGAAGTAAGAATAAGACTAAGGAAGAGATTTGGGTTGAGGAAGGTTTCGATGGTAGCGAGGATATGGACAATGACCTTGAGGAAACTGTGAGGTCTTCCTGAAAGAAACCTAAGACTTCGGCTCCCTATGTCCCTATTAGCCCAATGCATTTTATTCCTATGGACTTATCTATCCCTTCCCCACCTCTTATGCCCAATACTACACCTGAGAATGTGTTGAAGAATAATGTGGAAGAGGATGATGTTTTGAAGAATCTGACGACTAGTGGCTCTATTCCTCAGTGTGATCTTGTTTATACTGATGGTAATATGGGTATCCATGGGGAGGAAGATACCTTCTCTGAAGTTGATAAATGTAGCAAGGAACCCAACATGAATATACTACACACTGCAAAGGAAGGGGAAATGGATTATTATAGGATTGGTAAATGGGTTCTCCAAGAGGTGAAAGAAATGAAGATAAATTAGAGGGCTTTCACCAGCAAACTGGAATTTCTGGAAGTTATTGGTGTCAGTAAGGATAGCTCCTTCCCTAAAGAGCTCAGAGATCTCACCAAGCCTTTTAATGATGCATAAGCCATGATTGAAGCCTACAATTCAAGGTTTAAGAAGGTGGATGATAGATTCTCTGTTGTTGAAAAAAGAGTTATTGGTTTGGAGGATACCCTTAAGAATATTAGTGAGCAAAGTTTTAAGATTCTCAAGGCTTCTTCAGAACACCTAAGGATCCTCGTTTCAAATATAGAGAATACCAACAAGGGGAAGTCCATTGTACAGGTTGCTGATGACAAGGACACTTGTCTTATTGATGTTCATGATGGGCTTGGTAAGATAACCCATGCCAACATAAAGAAGATGGTGCAGAATGATAACCAGGATATAGAGAACTTGAAGAAAGTTGTTGATACCATGAGCCATCTTGATATGGAAGCATTAAAGATTCTAAATAATTTCACCTAAATCTATCTCTTCCTAGGGGTTATGTTTTCCCTTTCTATTTTCTATTTATTGGCCCTATAATGGTCATTGTCCTTTTTTTTCCCTTTGTTCCTGGTTGTCAGTTATTTTGTCCTTGTTGTTTGATCCTTCTTTGTTATGCTTTGATGATCTATCTTTCTCCTTAATGTTGTAAAGGGTTTCAGGTCCCCTTCAAAACCTATTTTCACTTAATAAAAAACATTATGAAACATTATTTTTATGATCTTAAAGTTCATTCCATTTCCAATGTTGTAAATTGCATTCCTATGCAATTACTTGCTCAACTAGACCCTATTTTAGCATGTATGGCCTCCCGCATCTGGTTCTACTTTCCTAGACTATCTACATGTAATTTCAACTTCATTTTTCCAAATGGGACCTCGGGTTTAAATTTCAAGCCACATTGAGTGGACCGAGGTGCCTAGGGCACCCAATTTTATGCAATGAGCCAATCAAGGTGGCTCATTCCCTGACGATTGGACCCAAATTTAAACAGTGTAGTGGTTACATAATTTTAGCAAGGATTTTAATATTTAATCATATTTCATCAAGTTTTACGCCCTGAAATTTTGCGAGAGGTATAAAAGAAATATAACCTCCCTCATTCTAACAAAATGTTAGCATCGATTGGAAATATCAGCTAAAATTATGCATCTGAGCATTCAAGGAGAAAGTTTCCTGCATTCAAGGCATTTCATCCCACCATATTCTTCATTGTGGTAAGATTCAACAACCTTCATGCAAGTATGTCTTTATGATTTCCTTTTAGGTGTTTGTGGAGTGAATTTATTGCACCAAGACTTGTGATTACATACAAAGAACATTGCATCATCAAGGTATAAAATATCTACATTTTCAGATTTGATGTATAGTTCACTATAATTTCAAGGTTAAATCATAAACTAAGTTTGAATTAGGAAAACCCTTTCTACACAACATATTCCCTATTTTCTACGTGTAGGTGTAGGTGATGGACGTGCAAAAAAATTTCTGGATAGATCAAGATAAGAGCTATAGTTTGCAAGACTTTTTGTCAGAAATTGGTTGGACCCAGTCAAACCAAGTGTGTTGTTCCTAAGAATGGGTCAACTAGGGTACCATGTTCCTATCATTTAAGCCTCATATTTAAATCATAGGTTAGTTGTAGTGATGTGTTGATTCTAAATTCTTTCCAAAATCTGTCTGTATATTCTCAACCTCCATTTGTATTTAAAAAGAAACCCTCAATTCTCTCCATTTGACCCTCGATCTCACATCCTTACATCCTTGATTTCATTACACAATAGTCCATCTTCAATTTATATAGAATGATCATATTGGTTTTCTATTTCACATATGATTAAATTACTACTTCTTTGTTATATTTATCAAAATCATGTGTTAGGTAATGGCTTCTTTCACTTCATGTTACTTGCATTCATTCATGGTACTCTTACATATGGCATCATTAGCCCTTCAAACATTTTTCCTTCTAACAAATCTTTTCTAAATAATTTAATCCATGTTGCATGTGGCTTTATAATAATGTTCTTAAGTATATAGATGGAATGTGTAGCTTTCATAAGAGTCTTTGTAGAAAATGATAACCTTAAAGAAGATACTAAAATGGAAAATGTTAGTACATCTCCTAGGTTATCCTTTGTCATTGAGGATAGAATCTGTATTCCAAATAATACCACATTAGAAAGTAATAGGTTCTCTCCTCACAAAGGTATTTTGGTGCAAGAAACTAAGAACCTTCATTTAAGTACTTCTTTAGAACCTCTTTACTCTCCTAGATATTATCTTCACTATCAAAATATTTTAAAACCAGATGATGTTATGCATTTTATTCATGATCTATCTCCTAGCATAACATTAAGAAAAGATGAAGATCTAGACAAACCTTCTTCTTCCCAAGATAAAATGGATGTGAATAATGATGATAGGATTTTGCATCTACCTAAAAATATCAATCATCCTATTCACCCTTAAACAACACATTTTCAAAAACCACAAGATGAAAGTATTCCCCCTCCTCGACTCAAGGCTTACTATGATGTAGGATATTACCTTACTTCTAAATAAGGCTATATTGGACAAGGTATTTCCATTCAAGAACAAGGAATAAAGGTAACTATATATCCTCTTACACAAGTCACTAGAAATGGTATAGGTCATATACCTCAAGCCAACATCGCTCATTCTACATGAACTCCTGATCCTCCTTTTTTACAAACATGTTTTTTTAGACGATTGTTTGGCTTTGGCTAAATGAATTTTTTGGATACTTAAATATGATACCAAAATTCAATTTCTTTTTTCATTTTCCAAATGATCAAAGATCGTATAATTGTAACTTTAATTGTCTTTTTTATCATATAAAAATAAACATTCTCTTGCTAATTTTGTTCAATTTAGACAATTTTTTAAAGATTTAGTAGATAGATGTCTCATTGTTTAATAATATATCTTGTAGTTTTTATTGATATCAAAAATGTTGTACATTAGCATTCCCTTTTCCTATTATGTTTCTCCAAATCATGTGACCTTAGTGACTTACCTTATTGGGGGCTCTTTGTTTTACATGGTGCCATTCCTTTATATTCAATATTTCCTTGTGAGAAACATAATAGGTCCCATTTGTTTTCTTCATTCTTGGGAAAAAGTGACATTCTCTTCAATTTATTATCTTTTCTAAGGATCTATTTTCCCTTTGTTTACTTTTATCTTTTACAATATGATGTCATTTCTTGTATGGAATTGTTTGTTTTGCATGCATTTTATTTTTTTGAGATTTACATCCTTTTCAACAGCCTCTTCCTTTCTTGGAAGTGTATATCTATCATAAAATATCTCTCATTTAAGTTAGATAATGTGTTTTCCTTTACCAAGTATCCCCTTACTTAAGAGTAGGGAATGTGTGTATTCTTGAATTTCCTTCTTTAATAACCTATTGATAATAATATTGTTCTTTTGTTTCCTTTCCTTCACACTTGGGGATGAAAACACAATCTCTTATCCTTACTTAGGATCCACTTTCCTTGGTGGAGTGGTGTTTGTTTATTATTTAATATCATTTCTTACATGGATTTTTTTTTAATCAATTATTCTCTCTTAACCAAGAGTTGTGTTTCCTTGATCACAACCTCTTTCTTATTTGTAATTGTATGCCCATCATAAACAAATCCCTTACTTGGGGGCTTAAAGTGTGTTATCATTCATCAAGAATCCATTTTTACCTAGAAATAGGGGGAAAAGGGTAAATTTTTGTTCTCCTTCCCTCTTTTGGTCAATGGCATTTTTTTTGTTCAAGATCGCCTCGTGGAGATAGATGTCTTAAAGCAAATATTTCTTCCTCCTTTCCATCAAAAGGATACTTTTACACTTATTGAAAGATATATTTTTATACAGTTGTTTGTCCCTTGGTTAGGGTTGCACATAAATTGTTTCCTAAAGGATATCTCCTTGGTGTTGAAGGTGTGTATCCTTGTTATTTTCCTTAAGATGCCACCATAGGATTATGTTGTCATCTTAAGAAGGGGGGAATTTATGTGTTCTCCTTGAATATTATATAGTAGATTTCCTCGGATACAATGCTTTCCTTGGTTATCTTTGCATAGTTATAGTAGATATTTTTTGGATATAATGCTTTCCTTGGTTATACTTTTGCATAATTTTCAGTAGATTTCATTGGATACAATATTTTCCCTAATCATTATTTTGTGCAATTTTTAACAAATTTCCTTGGATATAATATTTTACTCGGTTATGCTTTTGCACAATTTTCAATAGATTTCCTTGGATACAATTCTTTATTTAGTTAATGTTTTCCAAAAAAAATAGTAGATTTCCTTGGATAATATTTTTGCACCAGCTATAGAAAATTTCCTTGGATATAATGTTTTCCTTGGATAATCCTTCTTTTAGGAGATTTCCTTCCTTACAATGCTTTTCTTGGTTATCCTTGAGATGGGTTGACTAGCATAACATAATTTAGATCAGTTCATCAACTATTACACCAATATCCTTCAATGTATGTTTCATCCAAAGTACCTGAGTGCAACATGAATATGTTGCAATGTATTTAGCTTCAGCAGTGGATAATGATACTAAATCAAGTTTCTTACTTGACCATGCAACTAACTGAGAACCAAGAAAGTAAGCTCCACCACTTGTACTTCTCTTTTTATCAACACAACTGGCTCAATTTGCATCAGTCTAGGTTGTCTCAATCTGCATCAATCTAGGTTGTCAAAGTGAAATCTAAATCCTTAGGATTCCATAATCCAAATTATTATGTTCCTTTCAAATATTTGAATATCCTTTTTACTATAATAACATGTGATTCCTTTGGTTCTTGCTGAAATATGTCCGCTAAAAAATCAACATACATAATATTTGGTATAGTAGCAGTCAAATACAACAAACCACCAATCATTAATTTGTACTTGTATCATCTTTGGGTGAAATATCATCTTTTGTCAACTTGCATCCAGTAGCAATAGGTGTACAAACCAGTTTAGAATTATCCAACCCAAACTTCTTTAATAATTCTCTAATATACTTGAACTACGATATGAAAATTTGTTTGCTATTCTGATTTACTTATAATCCAAGAAAGAAATTTAACTCACCAATCATAGACATTTTGAATTCTTGGTGCATGTCCTCTGTAAAGATTCTACACATATCATCAGTACTTCCAAATATTATGTCATCAACATACACTATAACAATCAACATATGATCTTAATAAAATATGTAGTATAAGTTGCTATCAGTAGATCCCTTCTGAAATTTATGTACATTCATATACTTCTCTAATCTTCCAGACCAGGGCCTAGGTGCCTGCTTCAATCCATACAATGCTTTCTTCAATCTGAAAAATGCATCTAAATCACTCTCTGACTTAAATCCTTCCATTTGTTCGATGTAGACCTCTTCCTTCAGTTCTCCATTCAAGAATGTTGACTTTACATCCATCTAATAAACTTTGAAATATTTGAAAAATGCAAAGCTTGGAATATTCTTATCGCTTACATCCAGACAATAGGGGAATATGTTTCTTAAAAATCAATACCTTCGATCTGAGTGTAACCCTTGAAAACTAGTATTTCCTTGTTCTTTATCACCTTTTTATTTTCATCCAACCTGTTTCTGAACACCCACTTTGATTCAATCACATTTTTTTCTGTCAGTTTGGACACAAGTTCCCAGGTCTGATTCTTCTCTATATGATCAAGCTCTTCTTCCATTGTGATGAGCCAAATTTGAACATTACATGCTTCTTCTAAAGTCTTAGATTCAGTTTTTTATAGTAAACACAATAAAACTTGCTGATTTTTCTTAATTCTTCTGATAATGTCTTTATTCTTATCTCTTATGATCTAATTTTTAAATCATTTCTCAATACATACCTTGGGGTCTTACTTGTATATGTCATGGTTTGCTTTGTCTCTTCTTCTTCTTCTTTCTTATCTTATTTTCCTTTGTCCTCTGAGTTAGATTCATATTCAACATGCTTGTCAGAAGTTCTTTGCATATATTCGTCAACCTTCACATTCGCACTTTCAACTATCTTGTTCAATCTCTTGTTGTAACATCGATAATTTTTGTTCCTTGTTGAATACCCTAGAAATGCCTTCATAAACTCTATTGTTAAACTTTCCAATATTGTCTTCATCTTTTTGAATGTAGCACTTACTTCCAAAAAATTTGAAATAATTATTTTGTAGGAGTCCTTCCATGCCAAATCTCATATGATGTATTTCCATACTTTCTTCTGAAAAGTACCATGTGAATAGTATATACTATTGTGTGTATAGCTTGTCTCCAATAGACCTCTTATAAACTTCTTCTTTGATCATTGTTCTAGCTACTTTTTTGACCTGTTCAGTTCATTCTTTCTACCACATAATTTTTTGGTGGTGTCCTTGGGGCAAATAATTATCTTTTGATGTCATGTTTCTCCCAAAAATTATTAAATTCATTAGAAGTAAACTCTCACCCTCTATCAGACCTCAATCACTTGATTTTTACATCTACTTCATTCTCAACTCTTGTTTTGAATATCTTGAATTTTTCTAATGCTTCTAATTTTTCTCTTAAGAATGCAAGCCAACTTAATCTAGAATAATCATCAATTAAAAGCATGAAATATCTCACCTTGTAAACTTCTTGTTCTGCTTGGACCACGCAAGTTAGCGTGTACAAGATCAAACAAATTGGTAAATGAATTATCTTTTACTTTGAATGATCTCTTTTTTTTTTCCTTCTTGACATCCTTTAAAGATAATATTGTCTAGTTTGGTTAGTCTTGGAAAATCTCTAACTGCGCTATTTGAACTTATCCTTACCAAATTGTCAAAGTTAATGTGACACATCCTCCTGTGCCAAATCCAATTGTCATCAGACTGTGATATTAAGAATCTCTTCGCACTTTCCAATTGATATATGTTTCCATCTATCCTTTCCGCTACAATAACTATTCTAGACTTATTCTGGATCTCACATCCATCCTCCTAAAATACAACATCATAACCATTTTTACACATCTATACAACACTCAACAAATTGTGATGTAAACCCTTCACATAGCAAACACTGTCAGCATTATGCATTCCATCAAAAGTAATAGACCCGGTTCCAAAAATTTGTTTCGTTTTATCATTACAATATCTAACAAGGCCACCATCATAATCTTCAAGTTTTGCAAACTTACTTTTATCACCGTTCATATGATTTAAATATTCACTATCAATCAACCACTCATCTTTATTTCTTTTTACATGCAATGTATTCATAGTGAAACCATTAGATCTTGAACAAATGTTAGAAGTATTAAATCTAGGTTCTTTTTTTCAACCAAAAATAGACAATCTTCTTGATACGATTCATAATCTAACATGTTGGGATTTTCATTAACATAGTAGGCTTTCTTATTGAATATTTTGAACTTTTGTTTTGTTCCTTTTTCTAGACACCTAGTTTCTATATGACCAATTTTTCCACATCTACAATATTTGAGAGGTAACATACCTTTATATTTGTCACTACGTTTCTTCAACTTCCTTGGAAAATTTTCTTCCAGCTCACTAGAACTTTCATTGTCCAGATCATCCTCTATTTTTGTGGCTTTAAAGGTAGTTTCAGTTTTCGCCTTCTCTTTTCCAAACTTTCTCATCTCAAAAGCTGACAAAGTGCCAAATAGTTGTTCTCTAGTAAACTTCTTCAGATCATTGACTTCCTCAATTGTAGAGATCTTGTCATTGTAACTATTTGGTAGGGTCATTAGAATCGTCTCCATAATATCTATATCTGTCAGAGTACCTCGTTGATTTTTTACTTCACTCATAGTGTTGTCAACTCTCTGAAAAAAGATTGCAATGTCTTCACCTTCTTCCATTCTCATATTTTCATATCTACACTCAACAATCAACTTATTTGATAATTTAACTCTATCATTTCCTTCATATATCTCTTTCAACTTTTCCCAAACTTCATAAGCAATATTCAATGAAATAACTTTTGTTAACTCAATTTTTTATAAAGCACTAAAGATAGTATACCTCTCTCTTTCAGTCTCTTCATGAGCTGAAATCTCATCTGCAATAGTAAGACCATTCGCCGGTGCAACATATTTTGTCTTAACAACTTTCTAAGTAGTATAGCTCATGGAATTTAGGTAACCTCGCATCTGCACTTTCTAGAAATTATAGTCGGATCCATCAAACATGGGAATTGATAATTTGTGCGCCATTAGATCTACATCAAGTGGTTAAGCTCTCCTGCGAGGAACCAAATATATGATACCAATTGTAGAAAATTCTAGATAACTAAGAGGGATGGGGTGAGTCAAATATCATAAAACAATTTTCATTAACTTAATCAATCTGGAGCAACCTTAATTCAATCAGATAAACATAACAGATATAAATTTGAAAGCACAAAGGAACACCAAACACAATGAACACCGAATTTATGTGGAAAACCCAAGATGGAAAAAAACAATGGAGAAACTAATACCCATAAATAAGAACACCAATTAAGGTGATTTTTATAGAGACTTGCAGGTAAGGCTCATTGTCAGTTGGCTCACTGTCGGTCAATCTAACTACCTAAATACATAAACCAACTATCTCAGCTAAAACTCGGCTAACTGTTGAAATAAAAATAATGAGAAAGAATTCCACAACCGATATTTTAGACCATCTGCAACACTGAAGAACACAACAATCTACTATCACCAGTTGCACAAACAATGATGTTTAAATATCTTCTCTTCAAGTTCACATTGCTCACACATATATCTTCATCGAACAGGAATCATCCTCTACATATATCATTTCAAGCTTCCATATTCATCCATGTTGGCCAAGCATGATATTAACTATCATTTTACAAAATCAACCACATAGAATTTAAAATAGGTCTACAACAAGACATTCCTGCGGTGGAAGGAATGAAACATGGACCACAATGAAATCTCCTCACTAAATACAACATGTTATCCACTCATCACACTATCTGAAGCTAAAGAATAAGATCTACACGTTACAATATATATTATGTTGTCGAACCACAATTGTTGATGTCCAGATAGGTCTAGACCCAAAAGAAAGTATCTCAGTAAGTTACCATGAATGGGACCATGAAAATCACGGCTAAATATGGAACATTATAGCACATCAGTCGGAGCATGCTAACTCTAGATCAAAAAATCCAAATAGAACCACAACCAATCAACCAAAATATGTTGATATCAATGACAATCATTAACGACAACAACAATAATCAAATCACATTCCAACATAGTCATGGTATGCTCGATTGGCCACAAACCAAGAGATAAATTCCAAAACAATCCAACAAAGACATCTTCTAAACAACTAAGTCAATATTTCCATCCTACACATTCCAATATCACAAAAGTCATTTTGCATACAACGGAAATCATGCATAAAGCACACTTAATTTTCCTTATTGCCAAGAGCATGGATCCCTATGTGATGCCAAAGTATATTTCACAATATAAAGCAATATTTTAACTCAAGTAAACATATAATCACAAAGACTAAATTTTTAAATGTACAAGTTCACAATTGTGGACATGGGATGCTCAATTGGCCTCTATACCAAGAGTTCATATCCTAATGATCCTCAAACAAAAATTCCACATATAAAGCAATATTTTGCATTGGACTAACACATCACAATCATCGGGGGTTAACCCCACAGCATGACAGTTGTCACGAACCCTATTAATAGGGTGGTTACATGTTCGATTCCTGCCCAGCCTAGCCCGAGCGTTGTATTTGTGTGATTTTTAGGCCCCACGCTGACTAGAGGAGACAAGTTTTTGCGCACGCCAACGACGTGGAGAGATAAGGTGATGTTGACGTGGTAGAGACATGTGGAGGATCAACGGAGTTGTTCATGCCCAGTGGAGTGATAAAGGGTTTTGGTCGTGGCAGCGTTGGATGGAGAGATAAGGGGTGTTTCGATCAGTGGAGAGATAAGGAGTATGCTCAAACTTGGAGAGATAAGGAGGTTTGATTGTCGATCTAAGTATTTAAGATTATTAAATAGCTTGTCAAATCTTGAAGGCATTAATGCCTAGTTTGTCACATTGTCACCACCACAGGGATGGGTTCCCCCAACTATGACCCCACTGGTTCAAAGCTCCAGTCAAAAGCGATTACCGATCAAAAAAAAACATCACAATCATCGAATTCCATTTTTTATAAAATGTCATTCATAGCCAAAAACTAGTTTTGGAGGCCATCGTCATTGATGGACCTCTGAAAACACCAAAAATTCCAACATATGATATCGTGAATCTAAGAAACCCCATTGGTTCCCAAGTGAACAACATCACATTCATCCAATAAAATTCACCTTTCATCTCCACACAAAGAAATAGATAACATAACAATATAGCAAAACCATAATTCACATATAAAATATGGATAAACCCAAATAGGCATCAAATCAATTCAAACAAGTGGGGAATAACAAAAAATCCATCCCACAAATATTGACATTACTACAATTGTTTTTGAAATGTCATTCGCATATCATGCCCACCCAATGGCTCCATTGCCCACTTCTGGTTCTAGGCACGTTAGTGTCAGCGACACTAGGAATGGCATGTTGACTATTGAAGGGTTGAACAAATTTGCTTCCTCACTAAATGTTGCTTCTCTCTAGGGTGTTACAAGAGTTTATGATCCTTGTGGCATTCCTAGGCACCCTATAGGGTTTGCCCTTGGGTTGGGGGCTCCTGATTTTACTTTCCCTAGTGGGAAACAAAAGGTTGTGTCTTTTGTTCCTCGGCTTGGTTTGGTTGTTGTTACTTACTCTCTTGGTACTGGGGGTGTTGGGGTTTTTGCTTCAAGGGTTTTTAAGGAAGGGATCAACAACCATTGGTGGTCAACAAATCAAATTAGCATGATCCACGACAATCAAATGATCCTAATTTGCATCTTCCACCAAGGTTTGTTAAGGGATCAACAAACATGGGTTTACTCTCTTGTACTGAACCACTTAATGTGCACTCAGTGTGGATTAGCCTTCCCAATCTTTCACTCCATTTTTGGGAATTTTCTTGCTTTGAGGCCATTGGAAACTCTATTAGTTGTATCCTGAATGTAGACAAAGCTACAACCACAATGGGTCACTCTACTTTTGCCCTCATTTTGGTGGATATGGATATCTCCACACCGCTTCTGGGGGATGTGGTGCTCATGGTTGGGGAGAGGTCATGGACTCAAATGTTGGATTATGAGGACCTTCCCTTCCATTTTCGGTGTTGTTTCTCTACTAGGCATATGGCTACAAAATATTCTCTTATGCATCGAAAATGTGTTGCTACTTGGTGGAAGGATGCAAATTAGGATCATTTGATTGTTCGTACTTCTGATTCTTCCTTTGAGGACTCCTCACAAGCTGATGATGAGAAAGAAACTCTTTCTTTAAATCTGGTTGATGCCCCTACTACTGATATGGGTAATGTGTTTGTTGTTGATCTAGGTCATGCTCCTACTGAAACTCTTAGTGATACCCCTACTATGACTGGGATAGCCCCCTAAGATCATGTGGACCATTCCCTAGACAGTATCCTTCAACCCTGTTACTAAACCACTTAATGTGAACTCAGTGTGGGTTAGCCTTCCCAATCTTTCACTCCATTTTTGGGATTTTTCTTGCTTTGAGGCCATTGGAAACTCTATTAGTTGTATCCTGAATGTAAACTAAGCTACAACCACAATGGGTCACTCTACTTTTTGTTAGGAATAGTCCCAAGAGATAACTGAGAGGGGGGGTGAATCAGTTATCTACAAGATTCAATTCTTTTTCAATTAAGTATAGAATAACTTTAAACATAAACTCAACAAGATAACACATAATTGAACAACACAATTTTGGTAACGGGGAAAACCAAATTAGGTAAAAAACCCCGGTGGGAATTAGCACCCACAAATAACTATATTAGTTTATAATGATCCTTGTTAGAAGATCTTGCAACCCTGTTAGGATTTTATCTTTACAATGCAATAAGTACAGAGACTTGGTCAAAAGTCGAACCCTATTAGGAGTCTTTTACAAATAACCCTGTTAGGGGTGAGGACACAATGTCCAACAGCTCACTACTCAAATGGTGAAGGTTGTAACCTTCTATAAGGCAGATATATACTATATCTGATAATGAGTTGTTTGAGTAGACCTATTGTCTTGATCAGTTCCAGTGAATTGTAATCTTCTTCTACTTCCTCACATAGATCTTCAACTAATGAATGATGTAGCTTTATTGTCTACCTTTTTGCCCTGCTATTTCTTTTCTTTTTTACTTCATTTTCACCCTTAGTAATCAAATTTGAACTGCTATATGTATCTTCCCCAAGGATAAGGTCACGACGGCTGTAGGAAACACTTCAGCAACTTCCTTGTTGGCTTAACTAAGTACGCAATCAAAGTTAGGACCGTGCAACTCAAAATGAGTGGACGCGTCACTTCACATAGTCGGCTCTATCAAATTAACTCAAACATCATGCTTCTGTTAAAACACATTTAGCACCTTTGGATAATCATCATTAACTCATAACTAAACATGAATATAAACACGCATATCCCGAAGATAGGTGCAACTCAAGAAACAATGTAAATATGTCATCTCTTAACAGATTAACATAATTCAACTGAAACTGCATATCTGGATCTGCGTGTATGAGCATGGCATCCAGAACATGTCTATAACATAGATGTAAACGTGCAAGGCTCCAGAATATCTGTACTGATAATTGCATATAGGACACTGATGTATATTATATGTTGTCATCAATGACAAACATACAATCAACTATTTGCACAGAAGCAAATCTCCAACAATCTCCCCCTTTGACATTGATGGCAACATATGATATGAAAAACACCATCAACCCAAAGTATCCTCCTTTTTACAGTCTTCTCAATATCCTCATCAAAATCTCCTCTTAACTGTTGCATCTCTTTTTCCTATATTTTTCATTAATGTATACTCCCCCAAAGTATATGCTCCCCCTAACTATATACTCCCCCTTTGACATCAATGGAAAAGGGTGCCAAAAACAATTGAGCACTAGTACTACTCCAGAAGTAGAGTAGTCAACCATCCATTAGTCACTAAGGACTGATGCTCTTGCTGCAAATTCTAATCAGACTCGGGAAAGGGAATTACTCCCAGCTTCTCCTTGAGATACAAAAAAATATCTTTTGATAAAGGCTTTGTAAAAATATCTGGTAATTGTTCTTTAGTGCTCACATAATCCAAATTTACTTCTTTGTCTGCAACTTTTTCTCTTAGAAAATGATATTTGATCTCAATGTGTTTTGTCTTTGCGTACATCACAGGGTTCTTTGACATATTGATAGTGCTAGTGTTATCACAGTGAATAACAATAGGATAATCAATCTGAATACCAAAGTCTTTAATCATCTGTTTGATCCAAACCATCGTTGAAAAATTTAATGTTGTTGCAACATACTCAACTTCGGTTGTCGACTAAGAGATACAATTTTGCTTCTTGCTTGTCCAAGTAACCAACCTGTCTCCAAGAAATACTGCTCGTCCTGAGGTACTCTTCTTGTCATCAACACAACGTGCCCAATCTGCATATGTATACACATGAAGTTGTATATTCTCCGAGTTAAGATACCATAAACCATAGTCTATAGTCCCCTTTAAGTATCCGAATATTCTTTTCATTGCCATTAGGTAATTTTGTTTAGGTTCAGCTGCAAATCTTCCAACAATGCCAACTACATTAGAGATATCTAGTCTAGATTGAGTAAGATATATGATTTTTCCAATCATAGACTTGTATAGTGTCTTGTCAACTGCTATGGAATCATCCTCTTTAGAAAGCTTGCTTCATGTTATCATGGGGGTGCTTACTGGTTTGCAATCTTCCATTTTGAAATTCTTCAATATCTCCTTCACATACTTAAACTGATTTATGAATATGCCTTTGTCTGTTTGTTTTACATTCAATCCCAAAAAATATTTGATAGGTCCAATCATGCTCATTTCAAACTCACTTTACATCTCTTTGGCAAATTTTGCACTAAGCTTGTCATTACCTCCAAAGATAATGTCATCAACAAAGATAGCAACAAGTAGTAATCCATCAGGTGTCTCTCTCATGAATAAGTTGCAATCTACAGCTCCCTTTTTGAATCCAATCTTGGTTAAGTAACCATCAAGTCTCTCATACCAAGCTCTTGGGTCCTGTTTAAGTCCATAAAGGGCTTTCTTTAGTCTACATACTATGTCTGATTTGTCTGATAAGCTAAATCCTTCAAGCTATTCTATGTAAACTTCTTCCTTCAAGTCACCATTCAGAAAAGCTGACTTGACATCCATTTGATATACTTTAAAGTTCTTGAATGTTGCATAAACCAAAAACAACTTGATAGCTTCCAATCTAGTCATAGAGGCAAATGTATCAATGTATTCTATTCCTTCTCTCTACGCATATCCTTTACATACCACTCTTGCTTTGTTTCTTACCACTGTACCTTCTTCATTCATCTTATCTATGAATATCCACTTTGTTCCAATCACATTTTTGTCACACGGTCTAGGAACCAGTTCCCATGTATCATTCTTGATTATCTGATCTAATTCTTCTTTCATTGCTTTATGCCAATCTGAATCATTAGATGCATCTTCAACACTTAAAGGTTCAATTTGTGAAAGTAAACATACCTCTTCATCAACTATTAAACCTTTTTCTTTAGATCTTCTCAAAACTCTACCGGTCTGATCTCCAATGATATCATCTTTTGAATGGTATCTAGTTGTGAATTTTGGAACTTTAGGTGTGACATCTTCATCTGTTATATGTGATTCTTCTTTGCTTGTTTCAGGGTCATTGCAAGTTACATCAATACAATCAAACATTTCTTCAATAACAGTTTCCTTACTACTAGGCCTGGGTTCATCTTCAATCATAGGTGCATAATCATAGTATCTTTCTTGAATCATGAACTTCTCATCAATCTTCACATCTGTACTTTCAATTATCTTCTTCAATCTCAAGTTAAAACATCTATATGTTTTGCTTTTAGTAGAGTAACCAAGGAAAATACCTTCATCGCTTCTGGCATCAAACTTACCAACATCATCATCTCTCTTGATGTAGCATTTGCTTCCAAAGATTCTGAAGTATTTTACTGTAGGTACACTACCAAACCAAAGTTCATAAGGTGTTTTGTATGCGCCTGGCCTTAGTTGTATTTTGTTGACAGTATAGACTGTTGTATTGACAACATCTCTCCAATAAGTGTGTGCAACTTTTCCTTCTATCATGATAGTGCGCGTTGTGTCAAGTATGATCCTATTTCTTCTTTCTGCAATCCCATTCTGTTGAGGGGTTCTAGGAGCACTCAACTTTCTTTTGATCCCATGTTCTTTGCAATACTCATAAAATTGGTCAGAGGTGAATTCTCCTCCTCTATCTGATCTCAGAAACTTTAGTTTTAATCCAGACTCATTCTCAACTTTAGCTTTGAATATTTTGAATTTCTCAAAAGCTTTAGACTTATCCTTTAAGAACACAACCCACATCATCCTTGAAAAATCATCAACAAACAAAATAAAATACCTTTCTCTATAGTATGATCTTGTTTGAGTAGGACCACATAAGTCTGTATGTACTAGATCCAATTTGTTTTCAGCTGAAATCTGCTTGCTTCTAAATGAGCTCCTTACATGCTTTCCCATCACACATTCCCTGCACATAGTATCAACTGGTCTTGCAATACTAGGAAGGTCTCTTACTGCTTTTACATTGCTTATCTTTACTATGTTGTCGAAATTGATATGACAAAGTCTTTTGTGCCATAGCCAACTGTCATCTACTTTTGCAACAAAACAACTTACTTCTGAATTGAGATGAAAGACATTTCCTTTAGTCTTAGAGCCTAATGCAATCATATCTCCTTGTTTGTTATTTATGATGCACTTGTTGTCTTTGAATTCCAACTGATATCCTTTGTTAAGCAATTGTCCAACACTTAGTAGGTTATGATGTAAACCATCAACATAAAGAACATCATTTGTCTTATTCTTTCCATCTAAGGTAATAGAACCTTTGTCTATGATAGGTTTGGGAGTGTTATCTCCAAATCTAACCATACCACCTTTGTACTTGTCCAGATGTACAAATCTATCTTTGCCTCCTGTCATGTGATGTGAGCATCTGTTGTCAATGATCCAGTCAATTCTGGTGTCTGCTTTGGAAACTAATGCTAACTCTTGTACTTTCTTTTCATCTTCATTGTCCATTTCTTCAAGAATTTTCTCAATGTCTTTAATGGCAATGAATCCAATTTCATCTTCTCCTGAGTCATCATCAGTTACACCATCTTCAGCATGATAGCATTCCTTAGTATATTTGGGCTTTTAATCTGATCTGTACTTCTTGACTCTTGTAGGACACTTAGATGCAAAATGGCCAACTTTGTTGCATGAAAAACATTTGAATGGTAGTTGTCCTTCATATTTTCCTTTACCTTTCCTTTCTTTCTTGGCAATCATAGCAATGATTTCTTCTAGTTCTGTATCCACTTCTTCTTTCTCATTATTACTAGAGCTGCTCAAAGATTTCTTACCATGGACTGAGGCTTTGAAAGTTGTTTCACTTTTGGGTTATGTCTTTAATCTTGATATCTCAAATGCAAAGATTTTGCTAATAAAAGTCTCTCTCTTGAATTCTTTTTAAAATTGCATGGTTTAATCCAAGATGTTTATCTTGCTTTCATAATCTATTGTCAATGTAGTCATCAGTTTGTCCATTATGTCTTCCTTTGAAATTTCTCCACCATTGTTTCTGATTCCTGAAATTGCTTCATTAATCCTTTGATTGTAAGCTCTAATGTTCTCTTCAGGTAGCATCTCTAAGTTGTTATACTTCTTTTTCCATGTCTTTCTCCGTGCATTCTTTGCTTGAATATCTCCTTCAAACATATCTTTTAAATACTTCCATATGGTGTAGGCTTTATCTACTTTCTTAATCTCAGAGAATTCACTGTCAGATAATGCATTTATAAAGGCTTCCTTGGCAATTGCATTAGCGCTGAATTCATATTTTTGTTTACTAGTAGCATCATCTTTTGCAAGGTCTTTCAGAGAGGGAATAACAACTTCTTGTGTGGCGATTTCAAAAATCTCAAAACCAACACACTATAGATGTGTTATCATTTTGTTCTTCCAGTCAAGATAATTCTCTCCATCAAACTTAGGACTTTCTTTTATGAAGTATGCCATCCAATCTGCCTTAAGCTGTTAAGCTTGCTCTCCAAGGCACTTGGCTCTGATACCAATTGTTAGGAATAGTCCCAAGAGATAACTGAGAGGGGGGTGAATCAGTTATCTACAAGATTCAATTCTTTTTCAATTAAGTACAGAATATCTTTAAACATAAACTCAACAAGATAACACAGAATTGAACAACACAATTTTGGTAACGGGGAAAACCAAATTAGGTTAAAAAAACTCGGTGGGAATTAGCACCCACAAATAACTATACTAGTTTATAATGATCCTTGTTAGAAGATCTTGCAACCCTTTTAGGAGTTGATCTTTACAATGCAAAAAGTACAGAGACCTGGTCAAAGGTCGGACCCTGTTAGGAGTCTTTTACAAATAACCCTGTTAGGGGTGAGGACACACTGTCCAAGAGCTCACTACTCAAATGGTGAAGGTTGCAACCTTTTGTAAGGCAAATATACACTATATCTGATAATGAACTGTTTGAGTAGGCCTGCTTTCTTGATCAGTTCTAGTGAATTGTAATCTTCTTCTGCTTCTTCACAGAGATCTTCAACTGATGAATGATGTAGCTTTACTGTCTACCTTTCTGCCCTGCTCTTTCTTTTCTTTTTCACTTCATTTTCACCCTTGGCGATCACATTTGAACTGCTATATGTATCTTCCCCAAGGATAAGGTCACGACGGCTGTAAAAAAACAATTCAGCAACTTCCTTGTCGGCTTAACTAAGCACGCAATCAAAGTTAGGACCGCGCAACTCAAAATGAGTGGATGCGTCGCTTCACATAGTCGGCTCTATCAAATTAACTCAAACATCACGCTTCTGTTAAAACACGTTTAGCACCTTTGGATAATCATCATTAACTCATAACTAAACATGAATACAAACACGCATATCTCGAAGATAGACGCAACTCAAGAAACAAGTAAATACGTCGGCTCTTAACAGATAATCTCCAGAAACTGTAACTACCAAAACAGATTAACATAATTCAACTGAAACTACATATCTGAATCTGCGTGTATGAGCATGGCATCCAGAACATGTCTACAACATAAATGTAAACGCGCAAGGCTCCAGAATATTTGTGCTAATAATTGCATACAGGACACTATTGTATATTATATGTTGTCATCAATGACAAACATACAATCAACTATTTGCACAGAAGCAAATCTCCAACACTTTTGCTCTCATTTTGGTGGATATGGATATCTCCACACCACTTCCGAATATCTCCACACCGCTTCTGGGAGACGTGGTGCTCATGGTTGGGGAGAGGTCATGGACTCAAATGTTGGATTATGAGGGTCTTCCCTTCCATTTTCGGCGTTGTTTCTCTACTGGGCATATGGCTACAAAATGTTCTCTTATGCATCGAAAAGGTGTTGCTACTTGGTGGAAGGATGCAACTTAGGATCATTTGATTGTTCGTACATCTAATTCTTCCTTTGAGGACTCCTCACAATCTGATGATGAGGAAGAAACTCTTGGTTTAAATCTAGGTGATGCCCCTGCTGTTGATATGGGTAATGTGTTTGTTGTTGATCTAGGTCATGCTCCTACTGCAACTCTTGGTGATGCCCCTACTATGACTGGGATAGCCCCCTCGGATCATGTGGACCATTCCTCACCTTCTGGTTCTTTTCCTAGTCAACTCCAAGCTTCTGCTGACATTATACAACTTTCTCAGCAATCTGGTTGTTATGCTGACATCTACCCTAGTGGAGTTTCTTTCCTTAGGGATAAGGATAGTAGTGTCTGGAGAGTTGTCTGACAGCCCATGAAGAATTAGTCTTCAAACTCCCGCGCTTCTTTACTTGTGGTGTGAGAGTGGCCATCTCGTTGGACGATTTTTAGCCATTGTGCTTAGTGTGGCTAGTTTGTTGTCATTGGTCCTTTCGTGACCTTGTTATTTTTTTATTTCTGTTAGCAACACTATTGTTGTATTGTCATTTGTAAGGGTCAACCCCCTTGTTTGGTTGTTTTAACAATCAAAAACAAATCCATCCCACAAAACATTTGCAACAGAAATGAAGCAAGATAATTGAGAAACAAGAGATATACAAGGTTTCATATCTTGAAATGGAGAAAACACCAAAAATACAGAAGATTTGTGTACACACCACGAAATCCAACAAAATCTCAAGCAACTAGTAGCAATCCATCCACGAACCCAACAAGCCAATACCCACAAAAATCTCTCAACAAAATCTTCCAATGCCAAGAAAAAACAATTTCCTCCAAGAGGGTTTAGAGAGTGAATTCAAAATTCAAAAATTGCTAAAGTTCATTAAATGAACTTACTTTTTAATTATAAAGGCATTTTCCCCCAAAAGGTGAATGGCTAAAATTAAATCACTTAAAATCAAATAATTCAAATTGCCAATTAAATTTCCCCAAAACTCCCAACACGATAATTTATTTAATTCCAATTAGATTAAATACATATACAGCATATTTGTCGATAATTAATAACTTGTAATTAAATATTTAAAACGGCATTTAACTTAAATAGCTCAATCACGACGTCTGCAAAAAACTAACTAGGCACTGACATTTCATTGATCTTCCGCAATTATAAAAGGTAATTTGAACTTTACCTACGCGATAACTAGTGGTGTAATCAAATGCATATAAAGGTACATCGTCCAAACCAGGAACGATAAATAAGATAGGCATCATGAAACAACCAGTGTGATTATCTCTTATAACCATTGTTGGGAAAAAGGGCACACTCAGACATGTGAAGCCAGGCAAAGTTGATGTCTAGTTCCTATCATCACTAGAACGTATGGAAATAAAGTGTACTTGCTCATACATATAATATAGTCAAAACGCATATACAATAATTAATAATAAAAACTAATGAAGGGGCATTTTAATAGCATTATCATTCTCATGTATTTGAATGTTACAATATCGTCTCTTTCATTTATTATCATCATTAAAGTATCATAACAATAATCCAAATTAATTAAATGCATTTAAATAACAATTCATTATAGCAAATCATATAATATATCCCTAAACCAGATAAATAATAAACATGATTAATAACAATATCTCAACCAATCACTGGCTCAACATTAGTGTATCATCACAAAGTCCCATGAATTCAATATAATCTGAATATTCCCAATGTGTCAATATAAAAGCACATTAAGATGAATATAATCAAAATATATATCCTCATAAAATAATCCACACATCATCATGAAACATAATGACACATCATCATAGAGTCATCATGCATATATGAGCATCATTGAAATCACTTTTATAAACTACTATCCACATCAACAATGATGTCACGTCATCAAAAGAATATAATTGTAATCAGGTGTGTCTCATGAATGTCAATACCAAAAGAATAATATATGAATGGTCATGCGATAGTACAAATAGAGTCCACCTCAAATCAGAAAAAGCAATGACAGAATGCAACCACGAGAGGCACTACAAATGTTGAAGCTACCCTATCAAATGTCGCCACTACTAAGAAAGTTTTTAAAGGCGTAGTTTTAAAGAAATTATCCATAATGATAATGTTGATTGTAAAGCATTGAAAAACTAGGGGAATGTCTCTATAGTTATAATCTATTGTTTAAAAGAATTTTTAAATTTTTGCAAGGTTAAAGACATTAATGAAGAATTGCTAACATGAAAAGGAACGCCTAAGCAAATTATTCATTCCTAACAATATAGATCTACCTCTAGCAACAACTAACTTCAAGAATTATAAAGCCATGATTACCACTACACAATCCAAGGTTTCAACTAAAAATGAAGTCAACAATCCCAACCAAAATAAAAATAAATATTTTTTATTTTTTATAATAAAAGAAACAAAACAAGGGTATTGACCTTATACAAAGACAGGCCAAATAGACCAATTATAATTGGTCAAGAATAGGCCATTGACAAAAAAGGCTAGTGCAGAACACTTATTGCACACTAGTAAAACAGCTAGTAACCCACATCAAGAGTGGGTAGAAATTTCACCCAGAGTTTAGGAAGAGGAAGAACAATCTTTCCTCAGCCGATGAACAACAATCCAGAAAATACTATCATTAGGAATACCATCACAAGGGGGAGAAAGTGGGGAAATCCCCTTAGTGAGACTGTCAACACACAAAGCAAAATGCTAACAAGGCGGCACATCACCAACATTTGGAGCAGAATAGGAGCAACAAGTGGAGAAGGGTCCATACAACCAGAGTAAGCTACACCAACAACAACAGGTGGAGTACGATCAACTAAGCCCTAGGCCCAAGTAGGTCATACCAATAGTAGAAGACAAAACATTATCCTAGGAGGAATCGCCAACCTGTGAAGAGTCATCAGAGGAATAATTAAAAGCTAGGACAAAAAGTAATCATCATTAGTGTCCTTCCACCAAGTCACAGCACCTTAACGAAGCAAGAGAGAACAATTTATGGCCAATTGACTAATAGAGAAACACCTGCAACATCATAATGGGAGACCCTCATAATCCAACAATGGAGTTTGTAGCCTACCCCAACCATGAGAACCACATCCCAAGAAGAAGTAAGGAGATGTCAACATCAATCAAAATGTTGATAAAGTTGTCAATGGCCTCAAACAAGAATTTTCTCATAAATGAAGGGCAAGATTAGGAGGACGAAACCACATCAGATGCGCACTTAATGGTTCCATACAAGGGTTAAAGGAGGCTATCCATGGTTTGACCAAGAGAGAGTGAACACCTCAAGCCCATAGCTTGCTCAACACCAAATCATGGTCAACAAAAGAAATAAAAGAAACAATAAAAAATCCCTTAGCAAAAGGGAAAAGCTAAATGTTACCAATAACTAAGGGCTTCCAAGAATCCATCACCCATTGATAAAGATCCAATTGACAAGGCCAAAGACCAACAAATCTTTACACCAACCCACAATGTTGGTAGAAATCTACATATCCACTGATAAGACTTCCCCTAAGGAAGACAAGCAACATCAAATCTAGCAACACAAGCAAAGCTCTATCCAATAGTACTAGAAAGAGACTTTATAGGAGGGACCCCATCTCCCACAGCACTAGAAGACCCAAGAGCAAGTCTACAAGAAAAATGCTTAGTGAAAACTAGTGCAAAAGCATCACCAAGAAGGGTTGCACTCAAAACCTCAAGAATAGGCAACCCATACCCCCCACCAAGCTTGCAACAACATACACACTAGAGAGTCCAAGCCCTAACAAAGGAGCAACAAAGGAGATTGTTGCAAGTGCATTAAAGATTGTCCCATGAGTGAGAATCATTCCAACAACAACATCCACACCAGAGCCTAGGACCTAACAAAGTTGTAGCAGAGGAAATTGTTGCAAGTGCATTCAAAATTATCCTATGAGCAAGTCATACCTCACCCTTCAATTTTTTATTGTTTCATCGCCCTCCCCTTAGAAAAGTAAATGATGAGGAGAATAAATTTGTTGTTATGATGTGTTATACTTTATCTTTTGTTTGTAAAATTTTATTTAAATTACTATAATAAATTGTATTCAAGAAAAAGAAAAGAATAGAGTTAAATTTTAATCTCTCATTTCGAACTTACTCATAAAGCAATTACTTTTGTAATACCGTAAAAGGAAATGTAGTACAGTCAAAAGTCATTTTTCTTTGATGTTTGATACACATTTTGTAGAAAGCTCAAGAATCATTGTGCTTTGCAATTTTTAATAAAGAAAATAGCATTTGCCTATCTTTGTGGCCATTTTATATTTATAATATCAATTAATTCTTCTATAATAAAATGACATATTTTATAAATCATCTTATCTTTATTCATTTTATATCTATTTCATATAAATTTTGACATAATTGAAAATATTTTTTTTCAATCTATACATTAGAAAACCATTTTAAAAAGATTATTTATTGTATTAATAAATCACCATTTTACAACCCCTAATTACATAATTTTATTTTGAAATATATTTTTTAAAAATAAATCTTTCAATTTATCCTTAAACGTTTATGAAGTTTCCCTTTTTTTTCTTAAAAAAAATCTAATTTGCGATCTCTTATCAACCAACCTAACATTTTCTCTTCTCTATTTATTTCGATTTTAGTTAGTCTCCTTTCTTGCTCAATATTAAAAAGTGTAAACATATCATATTAAGGAGCAATCCCCGCTACCCATTAGACGAGTCAAAAGTAATTTGCAGCTAAATAAACCAACAACGAATTTGTTTATCAACAAAACCACACTTCTAAAAAAAAACGCTTTTTATGTTTATATCAACACGCTCCCAGCCATGGATACGCATACATCAAACTAGGGGTTTTGTCAACGAAAGTACAGTACAACAAAGTTACAACGCAACTAAAAACTCGTCATATCAAACTTCATGTAAGAGAGATTTATAATTTTCACTAGAATTTAAAATGAGGGGGATTATTACAACTGTAGCATAAAAAACTATATCGGCATTCTCCAAGCCATGAACAAACATACCTCAAACTTGGGGTATTATCAATGACAGTGCATCTGTTTCGCTTTGCAAATAATAGAACATGAATAGAAGACTAGCTATCTCTATGTACATACTGCGAAGTAACAGAAGAGAAGAAACTTATAGTGAAACATCACTTCTAAACCAAGAATGCGCATAAAACATAATTCTGGTTAACCAACGGTAACATATTGGTTGACTTTTAAACGAATGATATGTGATGAGCGTCTGCTAGCATGAATATTTCAAATTGCAGACCGCCTTACACAACTGAACAGTATTGCAGGTGATAAATTGTAGACCAGCTTATACAACGGAACAGTATTTCAGGTGATTGGAATACATCAGTACACATAATATATACAACAATGCAAAAGAACAAATGGAACACCTAAGCAACAGTGTAATTAAACAACTGAAAATACATTATCTCATATTATTTCCAAACAATAAATAAAATATCATCTGCTATATGGATATCTTTAACAGTGCATAGAAGTGAGCTTACTACCTTTACATTTTCTTGGTAGCTCTTTTCTTGGACTTTTTCTTAGACTTTCGAGAATTTTTACCTATATCCTGTCATCAAAGAATTTATTTATCAGTATAGACCTAGACAATTTAAAAAGGTCCAATTCTTCAAATTAGTATATTGGTACGTCTTATAACTGAATTGAAAGGACAGCTTAATGCGCAAAGAATAATCTCCAACTAATAAGAATGATTACACGAAAGTTCATTCCTTCATTCCTAAGCCAACAATCAGTAGAGTACTCTAAAGAACAACCAATTCCAAGGTTTTCCATAATTCTGTTGAAAAGTATCAAGAAGGGCATGTCTGCAATGTCATGCTATTCTAATCAGTTGCACTGTTCTCCTCTTTAATGCTTTTGAGAGCAAAGGGTAATATAGCAATTCCAGAGTTCTATTGACAAAGTACTGAGTAAACTCTCTGAGCTTAATTGAAGATATTACTTAAATATATGATGATTGCTTGAAAAGCAGCCTACAAAACAAAAATGAAAAATATCAACTGAAAATAAAATCATGTTTCTACAAGAACACCATTTACAAGAGCGGACAATGTATCCAGAGTAAGTCAGAAAACACCAAAACACGAAAGAGACAGACCAAGAAGCATATAGTGTTGAAGTTGCTGAAAACAACTGAAAAAAGAGAATTTGTGTCCAACATTTCAGACCTCGCTCCATCTTCTAGGATAAGTTCATTGAAGCTATGCAAACTATACCAACAAAAACAGTTTGAGGAAAAAATCAGCAAATCAAAAGCACAAGATTTTTTTGGAATAGGTAAAAAATCAGATCAAAAACAACTTCAATTATTATTATATTACTACGTTCCACGGTGTTTCCGGGATGGGGACGCAGAAGGCAGGGAAAGCATTTCCGGGATGTTCCCTAAAGGACCATTTTTAGGGGACAGCAGGGGATGACAGTATACAAATTTTTATATATATACATGCATGTATAATTTTTTCAAAATATATTAATATATTATATATAGAAAGAGGGGGGAAAGAGAGAGAGAGATGTGAATAACTGATAACAATATCAATATGTAAATAAATCACAAGAGCTGTATTGTAATAGCATAATAAATTTCAATAAAGCATTATAAATTTATAACAGCAGTCTCAAACATCAAAAAACTGTTGTCTATCAATATCCGAAAGTCTCAAACATCAAAAAACTGTGGTCTATCAATATCCGAAAGTCTCAAACATCAAAATACAACAGTCTGTGAAACTAACCCTCATTCAGGCAATAATTTTACAATATCCAAAGACTGAGAACCATATGAGTCACTGTCAGCCTCTAGCAGGCGTGGATCATCCAATGGTGGCCACTATGGTCAATGCCAAATAGTAAACATTATCGGAGCAAATAAAGTACAATCATACAAAGAAATAAAATAGTTTATTTTTTTTTTTTCAAAACTCAAGAATGAAACTTTTCAAGCATAGCATCGAGACTCGGACTTGGCATGACTCAGAAAATTAAACCACTATAATTTTTAATGTGTATTTCATAGAATATATTTGATTCTCATATATTTGAATAACTATTTTGATTCTCATTCATTTGAAATTTGGATATGTTTGTTTTGATTCTAGTATTGAGGTATAGAAGCAAACATTTTTTTTTTTTTAACTTTTGTTTTTTGTTTTTTAGCGCTAGTCGTCCCTAAATGGCCAGGGATGTTTCCTGGCATTTCGGGCGGTTGAGCAGGTATTGGGGACGGGAGGGGGACATCCCCTTGGTGTTTCACAGTCCCCAAAATGGCTAGGGGACAGGGACATCAAGTTTTGGGGCAGGGGACGCATCCCTGTGTTTCACAGGTATATTACTGTAATTTATTATTATCATATTACGTAATTACAATAATATACTTGTACTACAATAATATAATAATATAATGAATATGAGAGCTTCCTGCAGTAGGCACAGGTCATGATAGCGAGCCTCCTGTCAGTACATGTGGTACCAGAAGACGTGCAGTGTCAGCATCACTGGTCGCATTAAAAAGTTTACTGGATGCACTGCAAGATATTGGGGGGCTACCCGATTCCTACAAAATACATATTGTATTGTAATTTTAAAAAATTTATACAATAACATAATAAATATAATATATGAATATATCATGATCATATATTATATTTAATATATTATAATTTATTATTATTATATAATATATTAGAATAATATAATTATTCCCCTGTTCATGGGGTGGATCAGGTTGATCCAAAGGCCTCTGGCAAAGCAAATGCAAGGTGAGTTTATTCAAGTGCCAACTGGCTGAAGGATAATTTTGATGGGACCTCTAGAGGCAATCCGAGCTCTTCCAGTGCTAGGTGCATTGTTTGAGATCCTGAGGGCACAATACTCGCCATGGAGGCAAATAAATTGGTAGATGGCACTAATAATGAAGTTGAATTTCAAGCAGACTGGTTGGGGCTCCAAGTCTGTAAGCACCTTCAAGTCACAAACATGCATCTCGAGGGTGATTCACTTAACAATTAACGCTATCAAATTCAAAGAAATGCCAAACTAGAAGTTGAAGAAGATTTTAGCTTGGATTTGGAAAGAGATGTCTGAATTTGAAGAAGGTTGATTTCTCATGTTTATCGAGGGAGAAGGTAATCAAGAGGCAGGTAAGTTAGCCCATCGGGCAATAGAAATGGAAGATTCAAAATGGCAAGTGGCTTTAAGCGGAGTTTGGAGGGACTAGTGTTAGGCATAATGGGAAGATTGACCGGCAAAGATTGACCGGCAAAGGACAACAGCATTAATGTCAACTGAGGTGGTCACATTATGCAGGTGGGTGCAACTGAACACCCGAACATGTGAGGATGTGAACCGAGCCCATTTATGAACAATGAGGCTAGAGTTGTTTAGTGTTAGTGTGGCAAGATGGATACGACTATTACCCTGAATGTGGTGGAGCAATATATGGCACTCAAAGGGAGAATCATAGATGTCTGGTTGTTGAAGGTGTTCAAGAATCAAAACAATGGATATGGAGGTTCTCAAAGATATTAAGCTTGTTCTTGGTGATTGGTTTTTGAATTCTTCATTTTGATACCCTGATGGGTTTTAGAATTCCTCGTTCTGATATCATGTTAATGTGAATATCACATCCATGTTCCTACCTTGACTAATTGAGTTGCAAGAGGGTCGTGCTTCAACCAAGCAGATCTTGGAGAAGCTAGTTTGAGCTAGGTGGCAGGTGACTTTGAAGTGGTATGTGGATATGATGGTGGGTAGCATCGGTCTGTCCTCAAATGGCAGTGTTTGACCATGACTTAACCTGCCCTACAATGGCCCATGGATTGCATTCATTGTCGAGGAATACAATGGTGACACGCAGGCAATCAAAGTGCAGACTATCAGAGGGTTGGAGTTCCTAAAAGAGATGATCAGGCGATTGGGCAGACCTACTTTACCTTTGGTTGTGGGTTAAGTGGAGAGCAATACAAGTGATGAATAGATGCGGGCGTGAGGAGGACATTTTGTTTGGTTGACAACAATTATTTTGCACTCTAGGTTGTGTGTGGCAAAAGCTTCTGCCTTCATGTTCAATGAGTAGAGTGTCTTTTTGGGATCCATTGAATGCCTTCACTATCTAAATGGGTGTGGCCCCTAAACAAAGTTGTGGCAGCCAAAGTTGACATCCTACAATATGCATCTTTCTATACAAAGGCTTGACCCCTGCGGCCTACACAACTAGAGCTTGCAATTTTGCTACAACAGTTTACAATCTTGCTACCACGGCCCCATGGAGGGCCAATATCCCCAAAAATTAACTTTGAAACCTCGACACCACCATTCCAATTCTTTTCAAAACCCTAGGCATGCAATTTAATGGGGGAAAAACCGGTGAACTTGACAATTTCAACTTATTTGGATTAATCACAATTTTTTCACTATTTCTGCTTCTATGATGCACACAAGACAACCTAAAAGCTTAAAAAATCATGTATTGGGTAAAAACTTGCTAGAATCTATACATAGTATTAGTTATAGCAGAGTTACAGGACTCTGCGAATCCGTGCTGGACTCGCAGAGTCCCGAGGCGAGTCATACCCGGCGAGTTTATGTAACTCTTGCCTCGGACTCTGCCGAGTCCAGCAAAGTCCATCCGGACTCGCAGAGTCCTTGGACTCGATGGACTCGGAGAGTCCCGAGCCTAGGACTCTGCCGTGGCAGCAGCCAGCAATAAAGTGAAAAAAAACATTTTTTAATGTTTTTTGCTTTTCTTCACCGGTTTATATGTTATGTTTTTGACCTAAAAAGCTCATTCTATCACATGCAAACAAGGAGAGGAGAGAAAAAAGGCTTGAGAGAGGAGTATTGGGGTTTTAGGAAAAAGATTGGGAAATCGATTGGCTCTCATAGATCGATTGTTGATTGTTTGTGCAAGT
>MU228069.1:670039-681876 GCA_018584345.1 Thuja plicata
AGTTATAGAATTGATTTTTAAATTTTCTTGTTTCAGATGCATGGTGGGAGATGTTTGGTACTAAAGTGCCAAATCTACAGAGGATTGCGATTCGTATCTTGAGCCAGCCATCTAGTGCTTCAAGATGTGAACGCAATTGGAGTATGTTCGAGCATATACACTCGAAGAGGCGCAACAAGTTATCAGTGAAAAGGTTGAATGATCTTGTGTTCGTTCATTATAACCTTCGCCTTCATCACAGACAGATCTTGGGCACCGACACATCTCCTATCAAATTAGAGGAGGTTGATCCACAAGCAGAATGGAACACAGAGATTGATGATCTTGTCTTCAGTGATGAAGACTTGGAATGGGTTGATCAAGTGAATCGAGAGGCAGAGGCAGTGGCGATGGCAGAGGAGGCTAGAGACCCAGTGGATGACCCTGAGACTGACGGATCTGACTTCGAGGATGATGAGGAGTATGAGGATGGGGATGGTGAGGATGGGGATGATGACTATGAGGATGGGGATGATGAGGATGCCACTAAGGGTCAACCTCAGACACAGGGAGAGAAGATGGCTACACAATCTTCCATGACCTATCTTAGGCGTACTCGTAGGAAGACACTGGGATAGGCTGCTATGAGCCTAGTTTTGATATATGTTTTGAAGTTTGAACTTTTGATTCCATGGATTTCATATTCCATGAATATTGTAGACATTTGAGAGTGAAACTATTTATATTTCAGTTTCTAGTGTGTTATTTAGTTTAACAATTTATAACTTTATACTTTTGCGATCTATGTAAAGTTGAAAACTTGTATATGTGTGCAATGTAGCTTCTATTTATCTCAATTATTGTGTATTTGATGTTAATTGACTAAATGATGCATGAAAAATGCTTTAAATCCTTAAAAATCTTTGAATTTCTTGGGTTTTTCGATTTTCCGAGTCCGGCCGCCAAGGCCGAGTCCGAGGCCTATTCGACCGAGGCGAGTCCGAGGCTTGTAACTTTGATTTATAGTAATCCCAGGCATCATGGAAACCACGTTGGTTCTTGAGCAATAAATGAGATCTCCAAAATTGAAACCCCATTGTCAACCTGCAATGCTCAAAAAAAGAACTCCGTATTTCCAAGATACAGAGGTGTGTTTGCATATAAATCCAGTTAGCTCACACGTAGTTTTAAGTAGGATTGGTTGAAGAGACTAGTGAAGAGTACCAAATCAGAATAACTCAACTTCTCTTGGGTAATTAGCATTGCTTTTTGTAAAAGAGACCTTAATGTTATTTAAATAAACTAGAAAAAAAAGGGAAAAGTAGTTTTAACATTAATGTTGCAAGAGAGACTTGACATTACTTTTTTGTAAGAGAAACCTTAATGGTCAATTCCAACATTTCTGCAAAACTTCAGACAAGATCATTCCTACATGGTGCACAGTAACAACTAAAGAGTGAGGAAGATTAACTCTGGTAAGGTAGATGCAAGATAATATAATAGATCTGCAAAGTAGCTTGGGAGGAGATGAAAACCTAACGTGTCATGAAACTATCCATACACTTCATACAAATGTTTGAACCAATGAAGAAGACCCTGTTTGCTAATTTGTAACCAGATCAATAAGTGTTGGAAAGAGACTAGAATTTCATAAAGGGCAAGTGTTTGGTAATCTAAACAAACCTCAAATAGAAAATCTTGAAAAGGCATGGATAAACCCTATTGTAACTATGCTGCAACACAAACATAATTAGCCCACAAATTATTTTCTTTGCAATAGATGCAGAGAGTTTAAACCAAGGAGTGGTTAACTACCTTAATTTAAACATTAATATGAGGATGGAAGTATGTTAAAAACCTCAACTAGCAACCTTGAAGCTTCCATAGGGTGTTCCGAAAGCAATAAAGGAAATTAGTGTCACAATATACTGATTAGTAAAGTCAGGGTAAGATCATATATACTGGAAAATAAACTCAGCAGCTTACAAAGCATCTATAATCTTGTTTCCTCTAATGGATATGGTTACTGTAGAAAAACAATATAAAACAAAAAATATATGTTCTCCAAGAGTAGCTGGCAATCCACTATAAACTCCACAGATATGGCTTACTAAGGCACTCAAGCTTTCTAAGGGAAGGCTTAGGTTATCACACGGCATCTTCTAATAGAATCTTCCACATGCTTCCTCCTAGCAGGCCAATAAAGATATATTTAAAAGCTGCAGATTTTTTGATTTGCCAAAATTACTGCCTTATGGTAAGTAGAATACCTCTCTAATGACTATAAGACAAGTTAAACACATTAGTACACCAATCTAATTTAATTTGTACAGCAATTCATCTCTTAATATCTAACCAAGAAAAAGAATTTGGTTTACTGCTCTAGGTTATTGTAAACATGTGAGAGTCAGCTACGACGTGGAAATGAAGAATAAATTAACTTCCAATGTTTGTATGGAATAAATTGGATATTATGAATATGCAAAAACTAGGAAGGAAGGCCAATGAAGATATAAACTACTCTATTAGCAGTCCCCATTTTTTAATTAATAGGAGTCACTTTTTTAGTACAAAATCCCATAAAATTCAATGGCTCTCGAATTTTAGATTGTGAATTCAAAAACATAAGGCATTGATGATACGTGTGCAGAATTACTTGCATACCAAGGACTCATTAGTAAAATGCTTGAACCGATCCATAAAGTTGTTTTGAGAAGTATGCAATTAAGATGGCCTCTTAGCTAAAAAAACAATGTCAATGGCACAATTGGTTGCATTGTCTCAATGTTATGTCGCATTGCTCTAAGAGAAGGGAATTCCAAAAAATAACATATCAATAATAGGTTAAATTCTCAAAGGAGGCAACTTCCTTATGTTATCTTCTTCTGCTTGAGGAACAACATAGTGCCAAGTACTTATCAATATTCACAGGTTTCACTGCATGTTTTTCAAAAAAGCAAAGAAAGATCAATACAAAGAAGAGATGAATTTGTATGCTAAACTATCCTTCCAAATTATGTAGGTTTTGGGCCAAAAATCATACTAGAAAGGACGCTCAAGGAATAATTCAAAAAAAATTGTGAAAAAAGTTCTTGTGTTGAATTGTATTCTAAGAAGATCCACTGGAAAAGGTTATTACACACCACCTTGTTACTAGTGTTGTATTCCCACTATTTTCAACTCAATTTAAGAGATAGGGACTTGGGTGGGTTGTAAATTTGCAATAAAAAGCTGTAAATATCAAGTAGTTTCAGAGATGCTAAGTTTATATGACAACCGTTACCATTGATAAGATAAATTTAGTGATCTTTTACCCAACAGTTTCAAGTGAAAAGTGATACCTACAGAGTTGTTAAATATTCTTGGATCATGACAATAAGTTTTGAATCTAGTGAGGTTTGATTATCAACTGCAATCAATGCACCTTTTGGTTTAGCCTATTGCTCTGTAAAAAGAGCCTTCGACAATTTCTTTGCCAAAGGAGCTCTGTAAAAAATGTTCTTGTGTTGAATTGTATTCTAAAAAGATCCACTAGAAAAGGTTATTGCACACCACCTTGTTACTAGTGTTGTATTCCCACTATTTCCAACTCAATCAAAGTGATAGGGACTTGGGTGGGTTGTAAATTTGTAATAAAAAGCTGTAAATATCAAGTAGCTTCTGAGATGCTAAGTTTATCTGACAACCGTTACCATTGATAAGATAAATTTAGTGATCTTTTACCCAATAGTTTCAAGTGAAAAGTGATACCTACAGAGTTGTTAAATACTCTTCGATCATGAGGATAAGTTTTCAATCTAGAGAGGTTTGATTGTCAACTACAGTCAATGCACCTTCTGGTTTAGCCTATTGCTCTGTAAAGAGAGCCTTAGACTATTTCTTTGCCAAAAGAGCTCGGCAGTCTTATAAAAATGATTAAGCTTCTTATGATGGTTGCAGTACTTATAAGTTATTTTCTCTGCAGCAAATGAAAATGATTGGTTTATACTTGCAACACCAATAATTACATACATTGCCCCTCAAACAAGTTCCTTCAAGAATGGAGACACCATCTATGCCACCACGGCTTCTAAAAAATCCTAAACATCAAAGACCACATATTATATAGTCATAGAGTATGCCTTATTTTTAAAATTATATATATATATATATATATATATATGTTGACGCAAGGAGGGTAAGGAAAACCAGGGCCCAAGGCACTCCCAGCTATCCAAACCAACTTGCAGAACAACTCGGAAGCAACAACACAGAAAGGGAGAGCAAGAAAGTAGAATATTCTTATTATTTCATCGAACATAATACATGTAGGGTCGTAAGGCCTTCCCGGTTTCGGCCATATACATTCAGATCGTTTACAAAATAATCTTCATACATGCGAGGTCACAGACCTGCAATCCAAATCTTCTAATTCTTTTCTACTAAAGAACTGCTACCAAATCCAAGAACAGAAACTAAATATATACAAGAGACCACAAAAGAGGTCGCCACCAAAGATCCAACATAGGAAACAACAAAGACCCAGATTTAGGTCCACACGCATCCCAATGAGAGACCCCAACATTAATTACGCTACGGAAATTAAATGCATATGTCGGCCAGAAGATCCAACGTCCGAAAACCAACTCGGTGAGAAAGACTACTGAGCTCCGAGATCAGTCGGTGAAAATCACCAAGCAGCCAAGAACAACCACCGAGACCCCGTCGATGAAGCCAACCGAAACACAAGTAACCGAGCCTGAGCGGTGAAACAACAAACCTTCAACCGACCAAGCAAAGCAGTTACCAAGCACTTTATCGAGTAGTCTCCAACAAGCTACCGAACCAGAACAAACATATTTTTGGTTGATATAAGATTGCCAAGAGCCCAAGATGCTCCTGCATCAAACACCTGGGGTTAAAAGAAATGATTCTCTAAATCATGAATCACGTACAACCTAAATTGAATCCAACTCAGATTGAGAAATCCAAGATGAGTCCTCAATCAGTTTGTTCTTCCACTTTACCAAATATTAAATGTAATTTTTTTCCTCTTGTACTTCTGCCAACTCTTTGTTTCAAAATATGCTCAACTTCTTCTATCTGTTTCTTAGGATAATCATTCAGTGTCGTCACTTCTTCATTAGGTTCGTGATACTCATACAAATCTAAGATATTGAATATAGGTGATATATCCATGTCATCGGGTAATTCTACTTCATAAGCATTTCCACTGTCAAATCTTCTCAATATCTTGCAAGGACCAAATTTATTCATCTTCAGTTTACCATATGTTCCAATAGGAAATCTGTCTTTCTTCAAATGAGCCATAACTGCATCACCAACTTCAAAAATCTTATGTCTTCTTGATCTATTTGCAATATCCTTGTATTTCTTATTACTTTGCTCCAACTTATGTTTCACTTCCTCATGCAATGTCTTCATAAACTCAGCAAACTTTTCACCCTCATCACTACTCTTCTCTTCTCCAGCAATATATCTCAAGTCTGATATACCTCTCGGCTGTGTGTCATTAACAATCTCAAAAGGTGTATTTCCAGTACTTCTATTCACTGAACTATTATATGCAAACTTTGCTTGTGCCAATATCAAATCCCAGTTACTCGATGTGTCTCCAACTAAGCATCTCAACAAGTTACCCAAACTTCGGTTTACAATCTCTGTTTGTCCATCAATCTGTGGATGAAATGTAGAACTATACTTCAACTCAGTGTCCAACTTCTTCCAAAGTGTTTTCCAAAAATAGCTAACAAACTTATTGTCTCGGTCAGAGATGATACTCTTCGGTAATCCATGCAATCTGACAATCTCCTTGAAGAAAAGATCTGCTATATGTACTGCATCTGATGTTTTTCTACATGGTATGAAATGTGCCATCTTAGAAAATCTATCCACAACAACAAATATGGAATCATTACCTCTTACTGTCCTCAGTAAGCCAAGAACAAAATCCATGCTGATATCACTCCAAGGTTTCTCAAGAACAGAAATCGGTGTATACAAACCAATATTCTGACTTACTCCTTTTGCAACTTGACAAACTCCACAACTTTTCACAAATTTTTGAACATCTTTATACAACTAGGGCCAAAAATACCTTTCCTTAAGTAAACTCAATGTTTTATCAATACCAAAATGTCCTGCCAAACCACTACTATGTTTTTTCTTGATCAAATTAGTTCTCATTGATCCTCTCGGTATGCATAACTGAATACCTTTGAACAACATATCTTCTTGAATGAAATAGTCTTCATACTTACTCGATTGATTGGGAATAGGTACTCTGCACATTCTCCACTGCTTAGAAAAATCAGGGTCATTTTCATACAAATGCTTCATATCATCAAAACCAAGAACCTCAATTCTCATTTCAGTCAACAAAGATCTTCTTCTACTCAATGCAACAGCAACTCGGTTAGAAACTCCACTCTTATGCTTGATCACAAATGTGAAACTCCGCAAATACTCTACCCATTTCATGTCTCTATTCAACTTATTCTGACTAGACAAATATTGTAAAGCCTTATGATCAGTATATAACACAAATTCACTCGGCATCAAATAATGTCTCCATTTCTTCAGAGCTTGAACAATAGCATAGAATTCTTAATCATAGACAGAATATTTCCTTTTAGCATCATTCAACTTTTCACTAAAGAAAGCAACAGGTTTAACTTCTTGAGTCAACATAGCTCCTATTGCACTTCCACTTGCATCACATTCAACTTGAAATACCTTACTGAAATCAAGTAAGGCTAACACAGATAATTCAGCAACCTTTTGTTTCAAAGTCTCAAAACTCTTATCAACTCCATGTGTCCATTTGAATTCTCTTTTGTCTCCCCTCATTGTCTCAGTCATAGCATTACAAATAGAATTGAAATTTCTGATAAACTTCCTGTAAAACCTTGCCAATCCTTGAAATGATCTTACCTCACTGACATTCTCAGGTGTAGGCCAACTAAGTATAGCTTCAACTTTCTCAGGATCCATCTTCAAACCATCAACTGAAATTACAAAACCTAAATACACAAGTTCTTTCATGAAAGAACACTTTTTCAAATTTATCAGCAATTTTTCCTCTTTCAATCTCTGCAACAGTTGTCTTATATGCATCAAATGCTCTTCTCTAGTCTTACTGAATATCAGAATATCATCCAAGTATACAATCACATATTTATTCAAGAATTTCTTCAAAACCTCATTCATTATCCTCATAAATGTACTCAATGCATTAGTTAAACCAAAGGGCATAACTAACCACTCATACAAACCTTCTTTTGTCTTGAAAGCAGTCTTCCAATTGTCACCTTCTCTGATTCTGATCTGATGATATCCACTCTTCAAATCAATTTTGGTAAAATATTTTGCTCCACTCAAATAATCCATTATATCATCCATCCGGGGTATAGGAAATCTATTCTTAACTGTTATCTTGTTGATTGCTCTTGAATCAGTACACATTTGCCATTCTCCATTCTTCTTAGGTGCTAACACTGTTGGTACTGCACATGGACTCAAACTTTCTCTGATCAAACCCTTGTTCAACAACTCATGAACTTGTCGGTTGAGTTCCTCATTCTTGGTCAGTGTCAACCGGTGTGGTGCCTTGTTTGGCAAACTTGCTCTAGGAATTAGATCCATACAATGACTAATATCTCTCATCGGTTGCAAACCATCAGGTACATTATTGTAATGATTTCCTTGTACTTGGTGAGCAATTTCTCAACTTCTTCAAGAACTTTATCTTCTATGTTCTTACTCGGTTTGTTAGGAATCAAAGCATAACAAATATCATTCCTTTTCAAATCCTTGACAAACTATCTACGTTCCATCAAACAAACTTTCACAGGTGTACATATCTCACCAACAGATTCTTCAACCAAAGGTAACAAGATTTGTTTCTTACCATCAACCCAAATAGTATATTTGTTTACTCTTTCATCATGTATAGCATGTCTATCATATTGCCAAGGTCTATCCAACAAAATATGACAACAATCCATTGGCATAATATCACACAATACCTTATCATAATACTTCCCAATTTTCAGATTCACAAAACATTGTTCACTCACCATTAATGTATGCTCATCCTTGATCCATGAAATCTGATAGGGCTTTGGGTGCTTCAGTCTTTCCAACTACAACTTTGTGACCATCTCTTCCAATGCCAAATTCTCTGAGCTCCCACTATCAACAATTACCTGCCAAACTTTGTCTGCAACTCTGCATCTGGTTTTGAACAAACTTTTCCTTACAGGATCTTGCTTATTATTCTCACTCCATAATATTCTTCTGACCATTAGGTTTCCTTCCTTCTCAGGTTCATTCGGTGACTCTTCTTGCACCAAAGCATTTATGCTACTACTGACTTTCTTGCTTGCATGTGTACACTCAAAAGATCTATGTCCTTCACCACAATTGTAACAAGTTCCTTAGAACCCTCTTCTGCTATAACCGCCTCGAGAGTAGTTGCCTCTTCCTCAGAATGAACTTCTACCTTTCCACTCGGTCTTACCTTTGTCTTGTTATGTGTCTTGATTTGTCTTGTCCTGATCAAATCTACTATTTTCACCATAAGATCTTCCTCTTCCTCTAGGGAATCTACCTCTTCCTCTTTGCCTTTGCTCATATCTTTTGTTTAATTTCTCCTCAGCTTTTAGGGCAAACTGATATACCTCTTCAATGCTCTCCATCTTTACCAAGCTGATCTCATCTTGTATAGAACTTCTTAATCCATTCAGATATCTTACTATTCTTTCCCCTTCATCTTCAGCATGTCCAGATCTGATGTCCAATCTGTAAAATTCCTCGGTGTAATCTTTTACCAAGCTATGTTTCTGCTTCAAACATTGCATTCTCCTGAAATCTAGTAATCACAAGGTAGAAACTTGCCTTTCAATTTGTTTATCATCTTGTCCCATACCTTGATCTTGTCTTTACCCTTCTTCTTTCGATCCAATTGCAGATGCTCCCACCACAAGGATGCATGACCTTTCAACTTTGTACTTGCAATCTTCACCTTTTTCTCCTCTGATACATTCTCATACTCAAAGTATTTCTCCATCTCGGTTATCCAGTCTATCAACTCATCAGAATCCAACTTTCCACTATACTCAGGAGGATTAAACTGAGGTGTGGACTTCAAACCTGTCAATGCTCGCAGGAATTTCTCTTCTTCCCAATCCATCACAGGTGCAGGTGCGGCTTCTCCTTGCACTTCTTCAACATCATCATCACTAACATCTTCAAGATGTCTTCCTCTGCGCTGGGCTGTCTCAACGACTTCCAATCTTGCAGCAATCTGTCTAAGCATATCAGCTAGACGTGGATTTGCATTTCCTCTCCCACGAACCATCTTGAAACCCTCTGCAATTGTAGGTCAAATCGCAATCTGCTACCCTACAACAAATATCACTAGGGTTGACAAGAAGGAACCTCAAATCTCACCTTCACTCTGATACCACATGATGCAAGCAGGGTAAGGAAAACCAGGGCCCAAGGCACTCTCAGCTATCCAAACCAACTTGCAGAACAACTCGGAAGCAACAACACAGAAAGGGAGAAAGAAAGCAGAATATTCTTATTATTTCATCGAACGTAATACATGTCGGGCTGTAAGGCCTTCCTGCTTTCGGCCATATACATTCAAATTGTTTACAAAATAATCTTCATACATGCAAGGTCACAGACCTGCGATCCAAATTTTTTAACTCTTTTCTACTAAAGAACTGCTACCAAATCCATGAACAGAAACTAAATATATACAAGAGACCACAAAAGAGGTTGGCATCAAAGATCATAAAGATCCAACATAGGAAACAACAAAGACCCAGATTTAGGTCCATAGGCATCCCAATGAGAGACCCCAACATTAATTACGCTACGGAAATTAAATGCATACGTCGGCCAGAAGATCCAACGTCCGAAAACCAACTCGGTGAGAAAGACTACCGAGCTCTGAGACCAGTCGGTGAAAATCACCAAGCAGCCAAGAACAACCACCGAGACCCCGTCGATGAAGCCAACCGAAACACAAGTAACCGAGCCCGAGCGGTGAAACAACAAACCTTCAACCGACCAAGCAAAGCAGTTACCGAGCGGTCTCCAACAAGCTACCCAACCAAAACAAACACATTTTTGGTTGACATAGGATTGCCAAGAACCCAAGATGCTCCTACATCATATGTATATGTATATATATGTATGTATGTGTGTGTGTGTATATATATATATGTGTGTGTGTGTGTGTGTGTGTGTGTACATACATACATATATATATACACACACACACACATATATATACATGAAATAGGAAATCCTTGCACATGCAAAAAAGCATAACTCAATATCTAAAAATAATTTTGACGTCCAACACTCAGTCTCTTTAACATATGGAGGAGGGGAATCTAGAACACATAAAGATGAGGATATAGAAGTTGCAAGACAGGTAGAATAGATAATCCAAAATACTCCAAAAGCATGTGAAGCCTCCTTTTTCAAAGAGGCTCCATTAGACAGAAGAATTTACTAAGAAATCGATATTTTTTCTCAATGAGTTGGACAAAAAAAAATTATATTCACAGAACCTAACTTCCCAACCATCAAGGACATGCATCTTTCGGTAAACAAGTCAAAGAATAACACATAAACAGTCCACATCATGTCCTCTCTGCTGGGATAGAATGAAAATATTTTTAATATACTAAAAAGGTGCTTATAAACTCTACATTAAAATATAATAATATTAATATTATTTATAATAATATTAATATTATTATAAATAAAATATATTTAAATTCATTGTGCTGGTCAGTGGCTTCATGTGGATTTTCCAAGTGCGTATATAGGGGCTCTCACGATTTATTTCTGCTATCTATCTAGATATTTTTGGAGCAATTGAACTTCCAAGTATATTGTGTTTGCTGGGACAAAACAGCCTAAACTCAAACATTAAGCCTTTAAGCTATTTGGACAAAAACCTGAATACATTTCCTTTGTACCCTCAATCTAAGTTGGGCTTAACAACAGATTCATTTTGATTTTCAAGATCACAGACTTGACAATTTCCAAATTTTGCAGCACCTAGAGGAGAAAACCCCTGGCCAGTGTAAGGAGAGTTGAAGTAATCTGAGAGCAGTAATTTCAAGCTAAGCACGCAATCTTAGAAGCAGTACAAGCCATAGACATTTCATTGAGCACATAGCCATCGATGCCAAAAAAATTGCTCTAGTTCTAGTTATAGAGAAGTCATTGTTACCTTTTTTCCAATTGGAATTTGATGCACATCAACAAAGATCTTCATTTAATTTATCCAAGTTAGTTGATCCTTGCCATCAAACTTATGCATATCCACCTTTGGCAACAAGTTCCTAGATGCCATGTGAATATTAGCATTTGGATCTAGATTAGCTAACTTGGATGATCCACCTTGGTTGCTTGAAACATCAATTTCTATCTTGTTTATGTAACGACCCGAACCAGGTCTTTCCCAAAAATTCCTCAAATGTAACCCAGAAGATTTAAACATATATTTGCATGCACATGATATTTATTTAAATGAAATAAACAGCAGAAATAACCAGCAAGTATTATTGCAATAACTCCTCAAAAAATGGTATCGTATTATACAACCAGCAATAGAATAACCATGAACGACAAACTTCCCAATCTGAAATACAGAAATAACAGTAAGATCGGGTGATGAAGAACCTGTGAATACATTGGTGAACTCTGCTATGAATCTGCACCGTTGATGAACTGGGGCTACGTCCAATCCACCTCTAAGCCAAAGGGTTTCCGTCCTCACGGCTGTATTCGAAAGCTGAAGCTTCCTGATATCTCCAAGAGATAAA
>MU228069.1:681970-699558 GCA_018584345.1 Thuja plicata
TAAATAAATATAACCGTTGGTTATAAAGTGACATAATAAAATAAAGTGAGGAATCTTCTAGCATTAAAACGGAGGACCAAACGAACTCGGATGGAGACGTGTGATAGCTTGCCGGAAAGCTCTCGGCGAGACGCTCCAAGTCCACCACTGAAATGCCAGGAACATTGAGTTCTTCCTACTTACTATAAATAGTAAGCACCCTGGAAACCTTGTGAAAATTGATCCGATTGGCCTGAAACTGAAAACACCTGGGCCAAATATCCCTCTGATTACCAGCCAAGCCTCAGTTAGCCCACCAGACCATGATGAAAGGCTAACTATAAGGCACGAAATAATATGCCCCAAAAAGGGGACATTACAAATCATCCCTTCCCGGAGATTGGTTGCCATCAAGCAATCAGTAACTGTATGTTGCGATCATAATACCTGGATCCCAAACCAACCTCAAGGAAGCTGCTCCACCAACCTGTCGTGTGAAACTGAAACAGATATTATGCCCTGACTTGTGAAGCCATTCACACAGCAACCAAACAACAACTAGTCTAATGTCAGGGTCCCAAATCACTGCAGGATCAGTCATACCAAACTGTCCTGTGTTGTCGTCATCTGCAAGAAAGTCCTCAACCCAACTGAGAACCTCACTCCAACTGAGAGCACTGGCACCGCTATGGTCAGATGCAGGGAGAAACCAAACCTCACACCAATCTACTCCCTAAATAAATACTAACCGCAAGTATGTCCCTCCTGGATCCCATAAGCAAAAGGGCCATCCATCTCCCCAGCTGGCTGAAATATCCTGATGCCCAATGCTCCTACTGAGTGGATCACCAGAAATGTCCAACTGCCATAACACTGCCCCTCTGATCTGTAGCCTGAACTGGAAACTGTACTGAAGAGGCAAGATACGCAGACTGTCGGACAAGGCTTCCATCTGCAAGCGAGGAAGCATACCAAACCAATCACTCACCCCACACCTCTGCAATAATCGGAAAAGGAAGTTCTCCGTAGGTGGGCTGAATGAAAAACCCAATGCATCCCATATAATGTGGCCAACATGCGATGCACTAACCAACTCTGCTGGAAATCTTGAATTAGCATAAGGATTCCATAACTGTCTCTCAATACCCAAAGTCATACAATGTACACCTTGGTGTGAAAAATTCACCTCAACAAGCATAATCATCATACCAAGCTCAATAACCCCGTACTGAATAAGCTCTACTTGAACATCATCATCATGCCTAAAATATGTGGTGATAGAATTACCATAAGTACTGGATGAATCAGTATGATAGTGTAGAGGAGTCGCAGTTGTGTGGAAAGAGGAATGATCCGAGGGATGCTCGCCAAAACGAGAGATCTCACCATCAACGAGAGGTAGTGCACGGAAAGGCACATCACCCATCATGCCACAAGACATAACTGCCCATCCTGGACTACAGGTTTAAAAACCACACTGCACTGCAACTGAGCTCATCCCGCTACTCCAACCTGGTGACCAGGATTCACCTCTAACAGCTGACCCTGGGTCCCAAATTCTGTAATCGACTTCATCCTCGTCATGGGGATAGGAAATACCTTCCTCATCTAGCTTGAAGAAAGGATTATCAAATATCAAATCAGCATCCATCTCAAACAAGAAATTGTCGATCGCCTGAAAGTTATCCAACTCATAAAGAAACTCTAGATGATCCAAAGATCTTTTGGGACAGCTATCCAAGTCATAGGTCTGTTGTATGCTATCGAGTTCCTGAATCACCTCCTGAAAGAATTCGGACCTTTCCCTGTCGTCATGTTCCCTATACTGACTAGTGGCAACAAACTGATTTCTTGCTTCCTGAAGAGCAAGACGTGTGTGTTTCAATGTTTCCAGAGCAACATTAAGCTCTCTGTTGAGCTTATTAACCTCGTCACCTTTTTCCCTCAACTGCTCAGCATAATTTTCAACAACCTGTAACAGGTAGTCACTATCTGAAAGTAAACATAGATATTCTGATTTCCAATCCTCAATTGTTGTTTTGACCCCCTGTAAATTTGCAACATCAGATCCAATCCTTATACCACTTTGTCCTGTTTCTTTCTGACCTTTCCTCAATGATCTGGTGAGTTCTATCATGGTGAATAAGAGTTGTAGTAATAGTATCGTTATTGACTTTCAATTGACCCTTCAAGGCATGCTTCTCAACATTGTCATTTTGGGATGCATTATCTAATGGGTCATCCAAATCAGCATTATGCATACGCAATGCACTGATATAGAAATCACATGATTCCTCATATTCAGTAACCCGTATATTTGCTACCTCTTCTTTAGCCTCTCCTTCATGCATGGGTTCAATATTTGTTTTGCAATCTCCTGCTTCAATGTCAACCTCATAAGGCTTTTCTTCAATAACTGACTTAGTTTTTTGTTCACTTATAGGTTGAGTAATGATAGCTGGAAACTCTTCATATAAATTTTTGCACCTGTCTTGTGCAAGTACACTGCTTCTTTGCCATTAAAGTCTTGTGTTGTAGCTTTGGATGAAAGTCCATGAAACTAGAGAAGGTTAAATCTCTCTAAACCCGTGGAGGCAGTGTGTTATACTCCTCATACATACTAAGTATTTCTGTCTTTTCATCGAGTTGTGAAATCTGGGCTAACTGTTGCTGTACCTTAGCAAGATCCTTCAAGACTTTTTCCAAACCATGCATCTTTCCTAGCTAAAAACTACTTGTCTCTGCAGGTAATTGTTAAGACTTTCATTGTTCAAAATCTTCAGATTAACCTATAGCTGCCAAGGACAAGGATCCACGCTCAAAGTATGGGTTGCTAGCACCTTCCAGAAGTTTCACCACTACTTCCTAATACCACTGTACTACTGAAACTTTGTCACACAATTTGCAATCAATTCTGATATCCTCTGATCATTTTGTCAGACACTCGTAGGCTCCCTCTGTTTTATAAGTAAATTTGTATTCTTTGTTTTGACTCTGCAGCTTACTTGGAAAGAAATAATAGCAACATACATACTATGCTTTTCACAAAAACGCATTCAGTGTTGCTAACTGAGTTTGCTTCAGCTTTGTATATAAGACCTTGCATACCAATATCAGCACTGCAAAGTAATGTGTCATGTGGACACAACCATAACAATCTTCCTATCCTTCATTTGAATATGTCTATAAAATAGAATGCTCAGAGGATGAGGAGAAGAATATAATCTGAACACAAACTATTTGCATGATAGATTACAAACTGCAACAGCTGCCAATTCCAGAATAAGGAGGATCGAGTATATCTGCAAACCTCATGCCATCCCAAGTAATACCATATCCTTTCTATATATCTTTAGTTGTCCACATAGAATTCTAAAAGGTATAGAAGACTCTACAAGATTCGAGCTAGTCTCACAATTCTATTGGAACCAGCCACGCACCAAGTAAGATGTCCACAACCGACCATGTGTGGGAAAGCTATGCATATTGTAACCCATGCCTTTGGTAGTGATCATAGCCAGCTTCAATTCCTTACCAGAGATTCCCAACACACATAGAAGTCTTCCTGTTGGAATGCCACAACAAGTGCCAAACATTGCAGCCGCTCACATCTACAGGCCTGATTTCTCTTCTCACGGCAAGTTCAATATTTGATACCCACTGTACTCCCGGCTACATGTACGACCAGCATTTACCCTTCACACAGCACAGACTCCTCGAAGGAGGTATGACGCTTGAAGTCAAGGCACCAAGCAATCGCGCCCAGCTTCCCTTTCAACGTTGGCCAATAAGAATGCTCGGAATTCACAATATTTTGCCGGAAACTACTGGAAATGAAATATTATTATATGAAACTTAGTCCGCCCACAAAAGGTAGAGCCCGCCAATAAGCCTTATCAAACTATTCGATAATCACTCTTTACGGTAAACAATGACTTTGCTAGTTTGTAGTATCAAATCCCTTGAATGTTTAACAGTCCCACCAAAACGATAGGAATAAGTCATGCGACAAATACAAATACTTATTTGCCGAACTTTAATACTCACCAAACCATATTCAAGCAAGAATTATAAAGTCATTTTTATATTACCCGATGAGAAATATAGTAATTTGCCAAAGTATTAAGTCAGTCACTTTCACAATACATGCGATAGCCTTTGAGGTTGAAATAACAAGGATTCAAATATTATTTCGTCTGGCATATAATACTTTCTCATGCATATTAAGAGTCTACAGATAGGAGGCGGACCCACAATGACCAAGTCGACACTTTAGAGATAATAATCTGCAGCGCCCAATGTTATTGAATGTTATATAAAATATGCTTGTCTTTTCCAATTTTCCCTTGTAAGTATTTTAACGCGAGCCGAACCACAAACTATTTACGGTTCGCCAGTTGCCACGATTTAATCACAATATTAAACTGAGATATGTCCACGGCAATAAACAACAAGAAATCGGGCCCCGCAATTACCATTCAAGAACTGTTATTTGAATCGGTTCTTTAAATAATTCTTGCAATAAAATAACAATCCGTAGAAGCCCAGTTTGACGCCAAGGATTTATATCATAATCAGAATAAGTATTCCTACTTTCAATATTTAATCACCCGGGGCTCATGCCACATATTTGCCAATAAAATACTCAGAATACTAAATCCCGCTTTAATATTTATTTCTGAAGCAACTCAAAACCGTAAAAATATGTCCACTATCAATTAAAATATCAATCTGCACTTCTCTCATTCCTGAAATCTCACAGGCTGGAAAAAATTTCTCTGATAAACCTTTCTGAAAATTTGTTTTTGAATGAACTCCATAGGCTGGCAGGAAAACCAGCTTTGATACCACTGTAACGACCCGAACCAGGTCTTTCCCAAAAATTCCTCAAATGTAACCCAGAAGATTTAAACATATATTTGCATGCACGGGATATTTATTTAAATGAAATAACCAGCAAATATTATTGCAATAACTCCTCAGAAAATGGTATCGTATTATACAACCAGCAATACAATAACCATGAACGACAAACTTCCTAATCTGAAATACAGAAATGACAGTAAGATCGGGTGATGAAGAGCCTGTGAATACACTGGCGAACTCTGCTATGAATCCGCACCATTGATGAACTGGGGCTACGTCCAATCCACCTCTAAGCCAAAGGGTTTCCGTCCTCACGGTTGTATTCAAAAGCTGAAGCTTCCTAATATCTCCAAGAGATAAAAATACAATATCAAAACTAAGCATATCTCAAATGAGCCTTCAATCCTTCTTTCAAAGCAATGGTTGTGACTCTTCAGTTTCCCTTCTCTGTCTTTTCATATTCTCACTTAAAGTCACTTTTTAAATAAATATAATCGTTGGTTATAAAGTGACATAATAAAATAAAGTGAGGAATCTTCTAGCATTAAAACGGAGGACCAAATGAACTCGGATGGAGAAGTGTGATAGCTTGCCGAAAAACTCTCAGCGAGACGCTCCGAGTCCACTACTGAAATGCCAAGAACACTGAGTTCTTCCTACTTACTATAAATAGTAAGCACCCTGGAAACCCTGTGGAAACTGATCCGATTGGCCTGAAACTGAAAACACCTAAACCAAATATCCCTCTGATTACCAACCAAGCCTCGGTTAGCCCACGTAACCATGATGAAAGGCTAACTATAAGGCACGAAATAATGTGCCCCAAAAAGGGGACATTACAGTTTATTTGTACATAAGCACTTAGCATGCTTGATATACCTCTTGTTAGGTGTTGTATCTCCATTGAGGCGATGCATATCCTCCATCATCTCCTTCTTCACTAATGAAACTTCTTCCTTAATGTTGTTGAGTTCGTCTTTAGAAGTAATATCCTCAATTACTTGCTCATCCTCATTTGGATACTTTCCAGGGTGACAACGTTCTTCTTGTGTCTTGTTCTAGGCCCCATCATAATGGGAAAAAGTAATTTTGCAATGAATCACACAAAACAATCCAAATGACCTAAAACTTTTACTATGACTTATCGAGAACTAGGTCGCACTTTCCAAGAAAAGCCTCAAAGAAATTGGCTGATTTGCAGCCTGAGAACAAATTTGTTAGAAGCCATTATTCTGCAATAACTAACTTAAATCTGCTCCAATTTCTCTGAGATTTGTACTATAAATGTCTCAATGTGTCCTTGAAAGACCCTCCAAAAATAAAGAAAAACTTTGCCAAAATCTGAATGATATACGCTTTCCAAAATAAATTTGTTAGAAACCCGAATTCTACAATAAATTGTTTAATTCTGCCCCAATTTCACTACAATTTGAAACGCAGATGCCTCAATATGTTCTTGAAAAGCATTCCAAAAATCAGAAAAAAAAAAAAGGACACCAAAATTTGGGAGATACATGCTTGCCAAAATGACCTCCAAATTTGAAAAAAATGTCTTGTTTTCCACAATGCCAAGATCATGCTCTAATACCACTTATAATGAAATAACTTGCACAAAAGAGAAATAAAATATGAAATATTCTACAAATACTTGATAATAACTGAGTAACAAGCAACTTCAATGCAGCACACCTCCAAATATCTCTAATGAGAACATAATTCACAATTTGATGATCAAATAAGATTCATTACCTCCTATACATACCCTAGTTATGCCTAGGATATCACCCAAGCCAACTTAGATAACAATATATAAGCCCTAAGCCAACCTAAATAATTAATAAGAATATACTATTGATAATATGACTTAATTAAGAGTTAAGGTAGCCACTACTCATAACCTTGTGCATACTATAGGGTTACAGGCGTAGAAAAGAGTATCCAGTAGATGTTGTGGCTTTTCTCTTATTCTTAATTGTCTATAATTTTTCTCAAGTTCCCTTGGTTGCAATTGCGCAAGGATCTCTCATGATGTATAAATATGGGTTCAATCCTTATGTAAATATCTTTCGGCTTTTTAATAGAACTTTAATTTAGGTGGTAATGAGTTAACTAGTCATTGATCTATTATTTTGTTGTGAATGTAAGTGTGTTTGAGTCATCTTCTTTGCACCTCATCTGTAGGATTTCCCCCCAATTTAATGATCTGCATGTGTATATGTTTATCTACTTATGCCCACGAACTAAAGTGAATTATTTGTATACATTTGAATAATTACTGACATAGAGATCAAGTAATGTCATTCTACATAGCAAGTAGGTTCACATAGCATAGGTTGAGGCAGCCCCGTCACAAATATATGTTTATTTGCAAGAAGTTTAATAGCTGCCCCTCTTTGGCACTCCTTTGCACACCCTTCTATTTTTTCTCTAACTATATCTCCTATCCTTCTTCCTTTTACCAATTAACTTAGGTGGGCTAGTCCTTATAGAAGTTTCTATTATGTATTGTCCCATATTGATAGCATAGTTTTAGATTAGTTTTTTAGTAGCTACCAAATAGAAGAGGAAGTCGGCTTTCTATAGAATTTCCCGCACGGGTGTTTATGAAAAGCTATTAATGCATGAGTTCCTCGTATGTTGGAACTTCTCAAGTACCAACAAGATCAACAAGTGCAATACATATCTTTGTTGATCAAGCTCATGGCAGTCATAGCTTTAGGGTTCATCTCAAAGAATTGATATCTATGCCCATGTCTATCTACTCTCTATTGGAGCTTTCCCCCAATGATCACAATTGAAATCCACCCACAATAAAATTTTCTACAACACCCAATTGGCCTCGACTCAATCTTGACACTAGTTTTGAAAATTGAAGTATTATTTGTGTGGGTTATGCTTCCACTTGATTGACAACTCTTTTTGTTTTTGATGGAGACCAAGAGAGTTTCTCTTTCCTAATAATTGTACATTTACCTAGCAACTTTGATCTCGCAAATCATATACATTTGTTTTAGGCATTTCTTAACCAGGTCTCAAGCAAGAGAAAAGTTTCCAAGCGGCTTGAACCAAAAGCGTTTTCTCCCTTGAGGAGAAGTCTTAAATAGCGATGACCTCGAATTCTAGTTCCTTTGTTGCTAATCATGCCTTTACAAACGAATGAAGCTTTTGTCCCATAGGAAAACAATAGCCCTCTCAATCTAACTAACTGGGATGACCTACCTCCTTCTGCCATGGAGGTTCTTCCCTCTACTCAATAGAGAAAAAAAAATTCTTCAAAAGAGCATACCAAGAATCTCACAAACATGCATGTGTCTCACCATGTAACCGATGAAGGTGTGGCTCTAAGAATTTTTGAAGACCTATGGACTGATTCTCACTCTAGAACCCAAAAGAACTCGAAGTTGGAATGGTCTCAAGAGGCTATTTAATGAGCACTTCATAGAAAGAGGAGATTTTCTTTCACTATTGGAACAAATTTTGATATCAAGCGAGCACCCACTGAGTCTCTTTTTGACTTCAACATACACTTCCAAAGACTCAAGAAAGGATTCCTTCGAGAATCTAGCCATCCAAAAGCACAATGTTCCTTTACTATCTCAATGCCATCAATCTTGACCACAATCAAATAATTGCCACCAATAGTAAGGAAAAAAAATCAGGATCAACTAAGGGAGATCATTGAGGCATGCTCTCAAAGTTGCATTCTCCAAAAGATGGTCAAAGTCAACAAGCAAATCTTATGGAGGTATCTATTCTTTAAAACTAACCTAATATCAAGAAGTTCTATGTTTCAATTCTAAGGAAAGATAAATAAAAATCATGATCTTGTACCTCCCCTCCTTTAGAATGGTTTAAATTAAATTTTGATGGCACTTCTAAAGATAAGACAAGGCAATCAAGCAATGAGAGACATTCTAGCACTTGGTACCTACTATATTGACGTTAACACCAATAATGTAGCAAAGGTAAAAGGGTTGACAATGGGATTCAAACTAGGTGTATGCAATCATGTGAGAAATCTAATTGTGGAAGGAGACTAGCATCATTATTAATGGCCTAAAAAGAAAATATACTTCCCATTGGAGGCATCAAAGTCTTATCCATGAAGCAAGGACTCGTCTCGTAAGATTTGACAACTCAAGTGTTGTAATACAAAAAGAGAAGGAAATTTTGCTGCAAACTGGTTGACAAATTTAAGACTAAAGGAATGTCACTATTCCTTAATACTTGAAGGCAATGCATTAATATCATTTTTAAGGAACAAGCTTTTTCGTGATTCTCTAAAAATCACTAAAGATGATAACATTGGTTAGGTATTTTTGCATATAATTTCCCCTTTTGGGATATTCCTAAATTCTGCCCTAAAACCAAATTTCAATTAAAAAAAAGAACTGTAATACATTTTAGAATATAAATTTACCAATTGAAATGCCCATTAAGAGAATTCTTGATTTGGGTCCTGCACACCATATTAGTCACTGCTAATTGACATTAAACCATAAGCAAAGATAGCATCAATTTTGACTAAGCATTAGTAGGCATCATGTTATCATGTAAACATCATTCATACTAAAATTCAGTAAGGCAATAGCTATTCCAATGTGGATTCCTATAATAATCTCATTAGGAATTCACTGAAACGTTTGCAAACCGCAAACCCAAGGTTGGTCACCCTTGTATTGCGAGAGCATAGAACGTGGATTGCCCTTCTATCCCTTAGTTCACCTTGGTAGCTAGTCATCCTCCTTGATCAAGACCAAAGGCATGGAAGGCCAATCTTCCATTCCACCTCCTGGCCCATGACCATGGAAGGTTGGATGTCCATTCAAACTCTAGGTAGCATACTTGATAAGAGCATGAAGGCCAACCTTCTTTCACCTCTCATGAACCCGGAAGGCTGGTCGTCCTTCCTATTTGCAATTTGTTTCTCTAAATTCAAAATGATCATTATATGAATCTATTATCACATATTTATAATAAAGAGAAGCATTTAGATTACTCACAAAAATCAATAATCCCTACAAGTAGAAATATGGCAGGAACATATATAGGAATAATAACTTTGTAAGAATTTGCAAATAGCAATGAACCAAGGATCTAGAGGTCAAAGAATAGCACAAAGACAAGAGAGATGATATGAACAAGAATAAATTGTATTCACATTAATGATGCAATATGCAAATAGAAGATATTGGAGATATTTTACAATCTAGAAGTGGCTGCTTATATAGGCAAGGCAATAAGAGACAATGATAAGAAGTCGATAGATATCACCTACACAAGGTGGAATCACATGTCCACCAAAGGTGGATCATCCTTCATTATGCAATGAAGTATGTGCAATATGATGAGGATAATGATGTGATATGTGCACTAAAGGTGGATCTCACACATAAATTGGAATGTGATAACAACTATCACCACCTAAAGTGAAATTTCTCCTACACCATGTGCTAAAATAGGATGCAAACTCCTAGGTGTCTTGTATGCAAACTGCTATGCAATGCATTATCCTAAGTAAGATTAAGTAAAGTGTAATTAGAAATATTTAATTACACCAACAAACTTAATAACTTTCTTGAGGGGAAATGGCTGTCGACTCAAGCCAAATCCATGATAGTATGGACACTACTTTGCCTAACAAAGTCTTCCAACTAATGCACAAGATGGGTGTTCCTTAAAACATTCTTTAGTCCACTCTCTAAGAGTCCATTATAACATTTTCTCCTCTTAGCTCTTCTAGCTTTGCAAATGGACCCACAAGCTAGGCCCCATTTTTTGGTGCACCCATACAACTAGCCTACAAGACATAATGTGTGCTAATATTAAATCTTATTATTCTTCAACGTTTCAACTTTCAACAAGAAATAGCCCATAAAGGAGAATAAAGGCTCTCCGTTGCTTTTGGCAAGCCCACGGCTTGCATCATTTCAAGTGGTTATTGGATATTAGATTTGGTAAACACATTACTGGAATCATAAGTAATTCAATTTGTTTCTGCCAACACAATTTGCTATCTAAGTATGATAATCATAGTTGGGTGGAACATGACAGATGTTGACGAAGATAATAGACTCCTCACTTCTAGTTGGAAAGGACAGTGACCACCTTAAGAGGAACAGACATTGATCACTATCCTAATTTGAAGCCTCCAAATAAAGATTAGTAAACTATTAACTTCTTGCATGGAAAGCACCCAAACAACAGAGAACGCGATTATCCAATCAAGATCTAATTAATTTTCCTTCTCTTCCATTGTAAGCAGCCTTATTACAATTGAAAACTAACAAAGCATAAGGACCAGCTTTAAATTGCACAAGAAAAGGTGGAAAAAAGAGCCATGCTTATTAAGCCTGTGACAACTTGAGAGACATTCCTCTAGATGCAAGTAGAAATTTTAAATTATATGAAGATAGATAACCAATAGGGAAGCCCCAGCACAAATTAAAACATCTGATAATGCACACAGAAGCACAGATTATCAAATTCAACGCTCACAAACATTATGCATCCCATTTGATACTAGTGCCTACAAAGTATGGTAAGTGGTGGTTCATGTGACCAATAGGGAACTTAACTAAGCCACTAGAAAAAATTGATTTTCGCCTATTCTCTAACGATTGTATACTGAATAAGCTTTATGAGAAGCAGGTATTTCACTCCTAGATGATTTTAGAAACATCAAATATAATGTGTAGCATAATATCAAGAGCTAGAGTAAAGTTCGCTTATAGGGCACTGTTGCAATGTTTTGGCTACCTTCCTAAAAGCAGCACTAATAAGTATCTTGCAAGACTACTTGAGCACATTCATGAATGGCAATCCCATGTCCAAATACTTACCCAAGAAGCACTCTAAAATACTAAAATGCTTAGCTTTGTGTGACCAAGATACATTGGAGGTGTGAGAAACACCTCAAAATTTAGTGGTAAGATTTACCATCAAGTGATCCTTGAACAGATACAACTAGAACAAAAAGGAAAAGTAGAGAAAAGGCTATGGTCAACATCCATTGTCAAGTAAAAAAATCTCCAAATATGACTGTTGTATCCAGATATTTATCCAATGGGTGTGACCTCATAAACTACACCATGTTTCTCCAGGCTTGTGGTCTTTGAATTGCATCCTACAAAGGAAAAGGCAAATCCACAGGACCAAATAATTTTTAGGTTTAATTCCCAAAAGTATAAGAATGGACATCAAAGACCAGTATCTATATTGGTTGTAGTATTATGTAAAGCATTCAGGTACAATGACCATCCGCTCATTGCACACAAGTGCCTGAGAAGGATCTATTGCACACTAGGAATACAGCGAGTGTTTATAATCTTTACGTATGCAGGATAGCAGGATGCAAACAGTAAAATTCTAAAATAAACCTTCATAGTAAAGACATGCCAAATACGACCATGAACATAAATGGAACTCAAAAAAAGTATTACTCTTTGAACAAGAGAATTGATACTATACAGCATACCTTACTGTAACTCGAGTATGCATGTGAACCACTCAATTCCTGACCATCTTTTGTGATATAAATCTGCATCACAAATTCAAATACTTAAATACAAGGGAAAATAAATTGACCAAAATGCAATTATCGCATGGGAAAAAACATTAAAATTTAGATACAATGTTTTGAGAATAAAAATCCAAAATATTAATATACAGCTGGAAAAATCTGTTATAGTAAGCAAGAATTAACAAGACACTCCAATGAACATGCAAGGAATTTCAAGATCATAAATCTCAAAAAGATTCTTCCAAAAAGGAAAGGAAAAAAGTTTGAAAAACCTTTCTGCCTGACTGGCCCGTATACCACCGACCACTGGCACTAACTCTCCTCTTCCCTGCATCTCTTGGAGCTTCTGGCTCACAGATTTGATTTCTTGTAGTAGTCCAATTATTGTTTTCATTGTCATGATAGGTAGGCCTCTTTCTCTTTGCCAAACCTCTTGAGGCAGATTTCTTTTTAGTGGAATTTGAAACCTGACCCTGTAAATTTACACCAGCTGAACCTTTTGCACTTCTCGAGGCATATTTCTTTTTTTTAGTGAAATTTGAGACCTGACCCTGTAAATTTACTCCAGTTGAACCATTTGCATCTCGACTGCCACCAAACTGACCCCTGAAACTCAAAATCATCCCAAAAAATTAAAAACAATCTTACATTAGAAACTCTCAAACACAAGAGCACTCTGAACCATCCATATATATTCTTAAAACATATAGCTCAAAAAGCCACCTTGTTGGCAGAGTTTCAATTCATCAAAACATCATGAGAGACAATGAAATATTCATATTTTATGATCGTCCAACGGAAATAATTATGTTGTGCAAAGAATAAAAATGGATAACTGGAAGCTGCTGACATAAATGTTCCAAACAGAAATAGCTAGGTCGGGAAATTGAACATTCTGCAAAAATTAATTCCAATACAGGAAAGTTATTGAAACTGTTCCACTGCACCTGAAACCCGCTGTAAGATTTTTGAAATTTACTTAAAACATTTCTATAAGTTTTCAACAACTCGCTGGGAGTTTTAGGATACTTCTGAAATGAGGAAATATCTGAAACAGATTTAAAGCCTGCTGAAAACAATAATGTGGAATTAAGAGGGAAATAGATTACGAGAGATCTGAATGATTTGGATGCAAGAGCATCCCTGGTACAGCGGCAATCAGCATCAACCAAAAAAATTTACTTTATGCTTTGTTGGATTTTTAGCTTTAGGTGAACTTCTGGCATTTAATAAGCCAAATATTTTCTAAATTATGTTGGCATGACTTATAATAGACCTATGGTTGTAATTTTGTGTATTTTGGTAGTAGTTAACATTGTCAAAATTAGAAAAACTGACAAAGTGGGCATTGAAAACGTGTGGCATACACCTCAAATGGGGCCAATTTTAATTCAAATTCAAATTCTTGGTAATTTAATTGTGTGACTAAATTTGGGAGTCAAGTTGGAGTGAGGTGGTCTTACATGGACAACTAATTTTAGCATGTTGTAAGAGGTGTTGTAAGAACTCTTAATGGAGATTCCAAATTGAAATTTGAATGTGAGGCAAGTGGGACATAAATTGGGGTAAATGAAATAAAATGGAAGGGGTGGAAGAAAAAGGGGAGTGTGTTGTGTTTCATTTACAGATTTGAAGGTGGAGATTGGGGAGCTTGAAGGAAGGCTTTTGGAAACCATTTGTTGCTGCAAATACACCATTATTGTAGGTCTATGAACAGACCCAAATCAGATTGGAATGATGTAATCCAATAGGCTTGGCATATTATGTCTAATGATATTGCAAATTTCAATAAAAAAATTCTCTACTTTTGCTTGCATAATTTTGATGTTGAATTCATCTTATTTGCTGTATTTAATTAGATTGTTTAGAGTATTTGAAGTGTGTTTTAGGTGGTTATTGAGGGGGTTTACATCTTCATACATCAAATAATATCATAACAAAGATAGAGGTGGCATGCAGCAACAGAACTAGTTGCTAGTGTACTCTCTGAAGTTGCTCTGGTTCCAGAATAGATAGTGATCTTAAGTGAATTCAAACAATGATTTATGCGAGGATCTAAACACATAAAGTATAACCTAACTATTTTAACAGAATATGAAGTGCTACTTACAAGTAATCAATCTCTATTTGTTCTGAACCCTGCCCTTCACTTCGCACAATGGCACTGATAGGCAAAAAATGTAGCAACCGCTGGCGCAATAGCCTTTGAATCCTTACATCTTCATTGTCAAAATATTGACAAGACAATGGCACGGAGCTATCAACAACAGAATCATGTCCTTCACTGGTAGCAACATTATTGGTTGGCCTAAGAGAACTAAAGTATTCATCACAGAAGTCATCAAAGGCTGGTGAGGGCAAACTAGTGTTTGGGATCACATTAAAATGCTTATGTGGATCTTGAGAAGGGGCACTCCTTCCAAAAGGCTTAGCAACTTCAAAAATCTTTGGGCTGCTGAATACGGATTTTGCAGTTGCATTAGAGACCCCCATTGTTGCTCTTGCACCCGATGCAACCGAGCTTGTACCAAACATGGCATTGTCTTCTTCATCACTAAAGTTGCCTATTAGTTTGCGGATTTTACCAATTGAGCGAAAGTTTTCCGCGCTAGTTGGTTTTTCAGCAGACCTTCCAATAGACGAGTTAACGTTTCCAGCAATTGATGTTGTACGGTTAACAGTTTGGGATAATGAGCTCGTCAAAACTTTCCGGCCACTTAGTGAAAGTTTTCCGCTGCTACTTGTTCGTACTCCAGGGGTTTTAAAGCTTTTGTTATCATCTGCAAAGAAACAAACAATTATAATTTTGTAAAGGCGCCCATTTTCTTAAGGCCATTTACATTTAAATTGATAGCTATTAATAACAGGAGCAGATACAGGAGAAGCAGAGTAAGACCAATGCTAATATCTTTGTAATTTATCTTTATTTTGTAAATTATGAACTTTTTTCCTTGTGAAAAAAATGGCAAATCAAAGAATCAAACTGCAATGCATAAAAATAGAAGAAATCGTTGAATACCATGAGCACGCGCTGTAGAGCTATTGGGGTCCCGAGTTTCCATAACAAGATGCTGGCCTCCAACGTGTGATATACAATAAAGGAATGAAATTGCCAAAATGCCGCACTGAGGTTGGGTGCAAATTACAAGTGAATTGAGGAAAGATGTGTCCCTAGCTCTTTGCAAGTAAGTTGAAGGTTTCCCAAAACGGGAGGTGAGAGAGGAGACTGCAGGGAGAAGAGAAACGTACCAAATGAAAAAAAAAAGGGGGGAAAGAATACAAAGTTACATAAGATTTATCTTGGCACAGGAGCTCTGTCCTGGTGTTTAATATTTTCCCAAAACATTACAGGTGAATTTGAGGGAAGCTGTGCCCCTAGTTCTTTGGAAGTAATCTGAAGGTTACGCAAAACGGAGAGGTGAGAGAGGAGACTGGAGAGAGAAGATAAATTTAACAAATGGGAAAAAAATAGAAAGGTGTATAAGATTTATCTTGACATAAAAGCTCTTTCCTGGGGTTCAAAATTTGCTCAAAAATTTAGAGTATATGTGTGAACTTAATAGAAGATGTGCCCCTCCCGATCGGCAACTAAACTCTTAATTGCCCCGAAAAGAATGCTCCTTGCCAAATGGGAAAAAAATGTATCTTGGCATAGAACACTTTTCTTGGGAAGATTTACAATTTCACCATATAAAGATAATGTTTTATTTGACAAGAAAGGTATCAGAGGAGTACTACAAATGTGCATTGACAGCGTACGGAGAAGATTTACTTTTACAGGAAAGTTGGCTGTGGAATACTACATTTGAAAAAGGTAATATGAATAAGAAACCCTACAAACCTAATCTGAGAGAATAACACACCTTTGCAACCTTAAATTTTCAAGATATGCAATTTTGGTTAAATTTCAGCTAGCCTGTGGGTTTCAAATGAGGAAGGCATTTTGCTGCGCAGGTCATGGAGAACAACCATGATATCTCACCCAAATTGGAGTCCATCTCACTATAACAAGAGAAGTATAACCTTGGGGAAAATGGAGAGTTTGATTTACATTTGAATGCAATCCAGATTTGAATTTCAACATTTAACCCAAACTTATCCCACGGAGCATTAAACAAAGCGAAACGAGAACTCCGCTAACCTGTCATAAAATCATCATCCGTTGAAAAATCTTCGATGTCATCACAATCTATCCCCGTGCCGTCTGCTTCAAATCTGGAAGACTGAATCTTAGCGGCGGGTGTGTGAAAATCGTTTGCATTTGCGTTTACAGGAGGACCTCTTCTGAGTCTCTTCAGTGTGGGAAGCGGTTCACTTTCGATGGAGCAATGTAAGAGATCAACTTCAAGATTCTGAGGAGCAGCGAGTCCAGGGTTCGGATCCGGTCGTTGAGGATCACGTTCTGAAGACTCCTGCGAGTCCTGTATGTGAATGATGTCTGAAGATGGGCATTTGGCAGGCGGAATTTCCGAGTCGAGATCGAGGTCGAAGCCGAGAGAGAAAGAGGGTTGCTGTGACTCGAAATCGAGACCGAGAGAAAAGTTGGGTGCTTCAAAATCGTCCATCACAAAGTTTGGCCTCGCTCGACAGACGATGGTATATCGGTTATGACCAAATGACCTGGTCTGAATACATCAAACTATCTTAGCGCCTAAATTTGAAAACGTAAACACGCCGTGTTTTCCCTTAAATTTATTAAAAATCATTTAAAAGTAGCAATCATCTTGGTGTATAATAGGTATCTTGAAGAGGTGTGAATTTGTATGGTACATAAAGGCAATTGGTAAGCCATTTAGGGGAAAGGACCAGTACTTGAACAGGTTTGAATTGTTGTGAGGGTTGTTAGTATTGTTTAATCCAATAACAATACCAATATAACCTATTGATTGAACAAGATTCTAATTTTTATGTAGTTTTTTATTAATAATTATAATATAATAAATTATTTAAAATTTATATAGCCTATATCATTGATGTAGTCAAATCAATACAAGTAATGGACAAACTACAATCATTGTGTGTTTATGGTCAAACAATATAAAATGTTATTTTTGAAAACTCAATTACTCTACACACAATATAATGAAATATGTATAAATTATTATACTTGATATTGTACAAATTTGCAACAATGCAATCAACTCATTAATTGCTAAGCAGGTAATGACTAATGTACATATGCTCAACTTTCAAGTAATCTACACACCAATATAATGAAATA
>MU228069.1:711553-732389 GCA_018584345.1 Thuja plicata
CAAACCCCTAATCATAAAAATGCAACAAAAAATATACACTCAAAACTCACATCACATAAAAAGAAAGGTAGCTACATTTTATAATTCCCCTGTAGGGAGAGCCTGTATTAATCTGACATATACACTCTCATAATAATACAAAAGATTACAAATGTTTTCCTTATATACTAAAAGGGGGCTATAACAACCATTATGCTCTACTTAACCATCTCCTAAAATCTCTCAGGAAATATCTATCAAATCCTCTAACTTATTTCCATAAATCTCTCCATAACTTCCTATCCCTATTTTTTCTATTCCTCCTTTGCCTTCTAAGGGATAAGTTTCTCTCAATTATTCCATTTTAATTCATTTATGATTCTCTCATATGAATTGTGTCTCATATCCATTTCTAATGAATACTTTATAATTATTTTCCATTTCATTTCCTTTAGTCCTTGAACTTTTTCTTTCATCTTCACACATCCCACCTTCCTAGATTTATGGTCTCCTTCACACGTCCTCCATGCTTTCAACTCGTACTTTCCAAAATACTAGTATCATTAATGTCCATATAAAAAGCATTCTATCTACCATAATACATGGGTCATCACCTACTGTAACCGCCAGTTTGCTAGGAACACCTTTCCCATAAATGGTTCATCAATTGCCTTTGCATCGTAAATACCTTTTACCTGTACTCCTAACAACCTCGAATTGATACATCTGTCAATTATGGACTACTACAAGTTTCACGCCCATAGTTGAGCTTCTTACAATTAATGAACTACATCCTCATGTGGTACATCTATCACAACAACACATTTGACAAATGGTTTATGGCGGACAACCAACCTTTACAAAATAGTTTTTGATCGACCACAAACCATTACATAATGGTTTCCCACAAAATCTAAGGGATAACTCTCTCTTGCCTCACAAGCTTACATCACATATGACTCGGGTACATACCCTTTCTCAACTTTCAACTCAAGGTTTATCTAACCTTGTTACGACATATGACTTAAGACCATCTTCACTAAGGACCATTAAAACTATTAGGGATGTTTGTTCATGGATTTATTATCATACATTACACACAAAAATTTATTTATACCTTGCTTCCTTTGCTTATATTTTGTCCATCACACTTTTGTTGCATTATTGTCGACTATTGTCTAATCTTCATTCTTCGTATGATTGTCCTTCTCTATCCCTTGCCTCTTTCCTCTCATAGAAGTCCATATACCATCTTCCTCTATAGTCATGAAGTATTATTTCACTTTCCTATAGTTTCCTCCTAAACCCTTTGTACAACTATCCATAGTCATCTCTCACTTCTTCATTTGTGAGCTTCTCAATGCCCACTTGTGAGTTGCAAATAACCATTCCAAAAAACATTACCAAGCTCCTTCTCCCAACTTTCCATTTCTTAGGTTCTCTTTGCTAGAACCTTTTGAGCACCTCTCTCTCTCTCTCTCTCTCTCTCTCTCTCTCTCTCTCTCTCTCTCTCTCTCTCTCTCTCTCTCTCTCTCTGTGTGTGTGTGTGTGTGTGTGTGTGTGTGTGTGTTGATTGCCAGCCCAGGATTCATGTGGTATTAACCAGACTGGGCTTTCCTTTTGAGGTTTTAGAATTGCGTTGGTGCATTTTTTCCCTTTGGTCATGGTTTTTTTCTTTTTGTGGGACACATGTCGTGTCCACAAAACTTTGGAGGCAAAGGTGTGGGTTTTTCTTATTAGAAATCATGTTTTTGTGACACGTGTTAGGGATAATGTTTGAAATAGAATCGGTTGGTGTCTATTGAACAAACATGATTAGGCCAAACAAATTTTTGTTCCTCGGGATGTGTGTCTACTAGATCTTCCTTATCATTTTCCAGCTCGCCGGTGGCAGTTTTATTTACAGTCGAGGGTGATGATGGTTCTAGGTGGTTGCCTTTCCAGCACGTGAAATGATTTGGGGAATATTTTATGGCTGTGACTAGATTTATAAGGGGAAAGTTTGTCCTCCTTCAAAAAGAGGGTTGGATTTTTAGTGAACTTGGATAAAGACTAATAATTTTACCAGCAAGACTATTTGTTTTTTATATCATTCTGAGATACTTACAAACTTTATTTTTGTCAGATTTATGTTAATTGAAAGTTTGACTGTGCTCGAATAATCCTTTTGGGTTTTGAGTTAATATTGAATATATATTAAATTTATCTCTATCTGAGTATTAGTTATCTCGTTAGACTCTAACATTTATGTATGAGATTGCTTTTAGTAATGGACCATGTTGCATACTCTTCCAACTAAAGGTAGTTGAATATCAGAAAATGTTCCATGTTTGTGATGATGTCAAAAGAAAATAGATGAACAGGATATTATTTGAATGCATTTACTGCCTCCCAACTTTTATAGATGCACCCATGAAATGATTTAAAAATTATAACTTGTGTCTAAGATCTTGTTGTTTTGTTCTCATTTTTCAGCAATGAGGGCATTGTGGTATACTATGCCAAATTGTGAGATAATGTTTGCATTATAATTTGTATAGTCTAGATATTTTCGTCTATGAATTGCTTCTGAGTTAGTAGTGAAATTATTTGGCGCATTGCCTTAGTTTAGCTTCAATTCAACATTCTTCTCTTTTCATCCCCCTTATCCATGAAAAGCTGGCTTCTCAATCCTGGAGGTTGTTTCAAATGGTAGCATTTTGGTCCCATGCCATTTTAACTTCCCATAAGATATGTTACCTTTCTGGGTTGCAAAGTTTAGGATCAAAAATTCTTTTTTGTGGCATGCCTGGTGGGGATAACCATCTTTGAGCCTAATAAAATATACGTGCATGAGCCACAATATTATTACAAGATCTCAATCCTCTCGCTACCTGGGGTTATTGATTCTAGCAATGGTCATTGTAACCAAGCCTATAAGTAAGGCCACTCCACCAAGTGCACCAACACCGCCACCCCTAGTAACCCTGATGGCCCAAACCTTTGTCACCTGGGATAGTGGGAGCCCCCTCATTCTACCAATTGTTGGTGTGAACTAGGACACATTTCCTACTATTGCTTTGAAATCCTTACTTGAATTCACTAGTGAAGATTTAAAAACCCTTGCTAAACACATGATAGACATAGAAAATACCTGTGTAGTGCATCATATCATGCAACAAAATGTGACCCTGAGATAACTAGTTGCAAATTTTAAGGGAAAAACATTGAAATGATATATATCTTTGTAACCAAATACCATAAGAACCTAGGACGACCTAAGTAATCTATTTTATATCTGAGTTTGCAAAAAGGGTGATTGCTCATCATTAATTCAGTAGTTGATTGATATTAAAAGAGCTCCCTCAGAATCTGTTACTGATTTTAATAGCAGATTCCATAAGATGTGGCATAGAGTTCCTATGGATGCATGTCCACTAGCACCCATGGCCTTTGTATTTTACCTAGAAGCTTTCAACGCAGATAAAACATTGACTATACAAACCTTGGGGCTGCTAACTTGCTAGTTGCTTATTACATAGCTATAAAAGTTGAAAATAACTTGATAGATGCAGGAAAGTTGTCATCAAGGTTATCAATACTAGTGTTCCATGAATTTTCCTGGCGGACCCCAAAGCAGACCCAAGGCAAGATCTCCACTATCTTTGTTGCCCCTTTGCATTCCATGTATGTCTACCCAAATTCTCAAACATTGCAAGTAGCAACCCCTTCCCTATTAGCAGAAATGAGTGAGATGAGGAACTTTCTAAGAATAATATCAAATGAGATGACGATTTTGAAGAGACAATAGGATAGGCCTCAACGACCCTCATATCATCATTTTCAAAACCACCAAAATAGGAGGCTCCCATACCAGCCTAACCAATATCATAATTAGAATAAGAATAACCAAGGAAATAAAAATCAGGGTAACAATGGGTAGGTTCAAGTTTCTACACAAATTTTCACCATTCTCCCACCCATGCCACCATTACAATCTATTTAGCCTAATACTAATAGAGAGTTGGTAGCCACTCAGAATAATTTAGTTGAATATATGAATATGTGGTGTTTTCCATGCAATGATGCTTATATGCCTCATAATTGTTTTAGATAAAATCTACAACAATATATAGAAAAACAAAGAAGTCAATGGATAATACTTGAAGCCGGTGTTTATAATTACTCCTCCCTAGGAGTCAAGAGTTCTATTCTAACAACTATGATTTAGGGGATGCCTCTCGAGCAGGAGTCATAAATCGCTCCTAAGCATGCTTGTTTTCCTGAATGGAAAATAATGATCATGTCATTTTGACAAACCAGACATCCACATTTAAGATTCCTTAAGGGCAGTCAGATTACAACACACATTCAAAATGAAGATTCACTGGAGAAGTGGTTCCTCCAGTCTTACTTGATAAAAAATTTCATATACCACGTCTGAGGTTTGAAGTGAACAAACTAATCATCCTAAAGATTCAAGTGCAACTGATATAGAGATTAAGGGGATTTATCCCCTAGAAGCCAACAGATCCTAAGGTTCCCTTGGAACTAAATGTGAACATGGTAGAATAATTGAAGAAAGCTCATGCAAACATATGTATCTGGGGTATACTTACAATTCCAGAACATAAACAATTATTGAAAGAAGCTCTTAGAAATTGGGACAAACAAGCCAAGGTTGAATAGGTATTCGAACAAGCACAACTCAAAGGGAAGATACCTATTATAGGATAAGAGGCCCCATAAATCCAATAGTCAACTGTGTTGGTCAACTCAAATGGTGTGGCAAAAGAAAAGGAAATAGGTAAATTAAAACCTATGCCATTCTTTCTAACTTTGATAGTGGGTGATAAATTGTTGCATAATTCAATGATTGATTTAGGAGCTAGTAGCACCGACATGTCTAAGAAAATAGTAGAATATCTCTATGTAAAATACAATCCTTTTGATAGAGGTATCATGTAGTTGGATGGGAAAAGGGTCCAATCTATAGGAGTAATAAAATATCTTCCCTTGGGATTCACCCCACAATGTGACGGTTGTCACAAACCCTGTTAATAGGGTGTTCTTCGGTTTAAATCTTGCCTAGCCCATCCCCAACCCATACGATGTTCACGGGTGCCTTGAAATGTTCACCCGTCTACAAGGTGTTAATGTTATAGATCGTTAATGGTCGTTGTTTATTCTGGCAGTCAGTTCTTGGACAACATCTCAGTTGCACTAACGATGGTGAGGATACCAAAGTTCCTTGATTATGGATTGCCCAAGTCCCATGTTGACTAGGAGAGATAATATTTATGTACACCCAAAAATGTGGAGTGATAAGGTGTCACTGGTGTGGATGAGCAGTTGTGTTGATCATGCCCAGTGGAGGTATAAGGAGTTTTTTGTGATAACTCTTTGTTGGAGAGATAATGGTGGTTTGATTAGTGGAGGGCTAAGGTGACTTAGAGAGATAAGGAGTCACTCAGAATTGGAGAGATAAGGAGGTTCATTTGCCAGTTGGTATGATAAAAGTAGTATTGTGAAGGTTGTATATATATAACTTGTCAATTATTGGAGGCATTAATGCCTTGGAAATCTAGTCACACATCTCATCATGGGGACAGGGTCCCCCAAATGTGACCCCATTGGTTCAAATATCTAGTCAAAAGTGATATTACCGATCAAGAAAAAAGAGCTTCCCCTGGCCCTCTTTTATTGCCCAAATATTATGCTTCCACAAGAAATCATAATTATTGATATCCCCTTTGTTTTTGCTATCTACCTTTAATGAGATTTTACTACCAAGATAGGAGGTTATATGTCACTTGATTGGTCTCATCTAATCCTTAGAACCAAACATGAAGCTAAATGTAAATTGTTGTCAAAATGCATGCATAGCACCCATGTGGTAGAAGAGCTTGTACTAAAGTTTGAACCTACCCACATGCCCATTTCCAAAGAATAAATATATTATATTGAGATGTTAGAAGATGAATAAGTGACTGGTGTTATAAGTGAAGAAGAGAAAGTCTTACTCAATCATTTTATTGAGAATGACCCTTTTAGAAACTTTCATGCCACCGAACTGGGAACTTATGTGATGTTGAAGAAGACCATGCTAAGCCAAGAGTTATTGATGAAAATGAAGGAGAGGACATCAAGCTTCTAGCATTTGAGTTGTGGACAATGTATTTTGATAGAGCAAGGTTTTGAATTGGTTCAGGCGCTAGTGTCCACCTAATTTGTCCCTCGGGAGAAGAAGTAAAGAAGGCCTTATGTTTTTCAATTTGAATCTACCAACAATGAAGTATAATATGAGGGATAGATATGGATGAAAAAATGGGAATCAAACAACTAAAATTGTTAGGTTATTTCAAACTAATAGTGAGGAAATTCCATAATACTTCTTATAAAAGTTGGGTGCTTCAAAATCGTCCATCACAAAGTTTGGCCTTACTTGAAATATGACGGTATATTGGTAATGACCAAATGACCTGGTCTGAATACATCAAACTATCTTAGTGCCTAAATTTGAAAATGCAAACACATTGTATTTTCCAATAAATTTATTAAAAATCATTTAATCACATCGTGTTTTCCAACAATATATTAGGATAGGAGAAGCAAAAATTAAATTATACATGAATGATTAATTTGGTTGTTTCAGTATGACTTGACTACTTTAAAATTGGCAATTGCACCTTGGTGTGCAATAGGTAGTTGAAGAGGTGTGAAAGGTTATTTTGCTCTACCTTTTTTGCATACATTTGTATAGTACATAAGATCAATTAGTTGGATATTTAGAAAAAAAAACTGTTGAGCAAAGATATTAATGCATAAATTGTAGATTCAAATTAACTATGGGTACACTTACAAAGGTCCAAAGATAATTGAAATAAAACATCTTAATAAATAATAAAATCAAGCTTAATTTTAAATAGGCTCATGTTATATTTGAGAGAGAGAGAGAGAGAGAGAGAGAGAGAGAGAGAGAGAGAGAGAGAGAGAGAGCTCTAAAAAATACTAGATTTGTTTCAATTTTGTATGCTTGACATTTTGTCAAACACTTTGTATGCAAGCTCTATTTCTTGTTAGGTTTTTGCAAAGTTTTGTACTTTTTCAGTTTTTGAAATATATGCTTTGAAGATTTTAGACCATATATGGAATTTAAATAAAATTTCTTGGAAAAAAATAATTTACAATGCAACTATTTCATTAATAACCTTATTTCATTATTCTTCTATGAAATTCTACTTTAATAAATACAAAGCACATGAATTGAATTTTAATAACTACTGGAGAAAAAAATATGTGATTGTCTGCAAGCATCAAATTGACTCCCTAGATGATAATGCAACCCTAGAAAATTATCAAAGTTTGACATTGAATGCTTGGAATTTCAAGGGGATATACTCTTGTCCAAAAATGTGCTCTATATATTGTATAGGCTATCCAAAATTCTGAATGCAACCATATAAAAATTGGACGCTGCCTGTAAATGATGATTGACAGCTCTCAATACCCAAACACAACCACTTCTTGTATTACGTTGTCCCCCAAATTCAAAATGCAGTCTCTTAAAGACCAGGTGATCTGACATTATCATAATCCAACATTTGCAAATTGACATCTATAACTAAATGCTAAAATACTCCTGCAAATCGACCACAAATTGTAACAATGGATGGCACTGGATGATGCCACCTCCAAGCACAATTTCACTACATAGTTTCACTAGTAAAGAGTGCACAACAACTATAGAAATTCACAATTTCTCAAGCTCTTCCTTTTGAAACCCTTGTCTCAAAACCATTCACAAATTCCCAAAATCCAATACATAATATAATGATTTGATCCTTGCATTTAATGCATTTATAGTTCTCAAATGTCAATTGGCCAGTACCTTCCAGGTCACACTTTTCATAACTTAAAACATAACTTAGGCATTTGAAAGTATTTTCTTTTATGGTCATGTTTGAAATATAATAGTTTATTATATTTCCCTCCAAATATAATCACCAAGACACTTTATAATTTAATAAAAATTTAATGCACTTAAGCACACTTTATAATATAAACTTTATATTTAATCATTAATTAAATATGATTTAATTAATAATTATTAATGACTTTAATAGCCCATTAAATTCTTTGAAGGACTCGCTCCAAATCTTGATGCTTATTGCCTGATGCAGATGCCAAAGTGCCCTGCTGAAAATAGCACTGATCATAAATTGACTTACTATAAATATTAAGTCCCAAATTGGAAGCTCTACCGAAATCCCCACAACTCCATTCTTGTACCAACTATTCAGGTGCCCTGCTCAGAGTAGTAACCCTGACTTTCCTGAAATAGTAACTTATTATAAATAGTAAGTGTGCCTATTTGACTCAAACAAAGAGAAAACTTGAACATCCTTGACCTATGGAGTGGGAAAGTACCCTCTGGTACTACCAACTAAGACCTTTTATCCATCTTATTAGCCTATGATGGTCAAATAATATACTAATCCCACGAACTTTGATGCTCGCAAAAAATGGGGACACTATAGTCCATCGTCCCTAAATTTCTTGTTCCCAAGCAATCACGACTACAAAGAAACTCCACTAAATTGGAAATCCCAAGGAAGACTGAGAAATATCCCACACTGAAACACAATTTCACATAAATGAACAACAACACATTCGTCCAATCTTTGTGCACTGAAACTATGCATCTAAAAAATTAATGTACACAAGGACCAAAAGTGAGACTGCAAGTAATCCACATCATGTACACACTATAATACACCCCAGTGAACCTAGACTAGAATCTAGATGTACTTAGAGAATCCCAAATTCTACACTCAATGCTCAACTGAATGCCAGTATCCTGAATCACTTTGTGGAGTACTCCATCCAAACTAGGTGATGTCAACATAAGGCCAATGTACACTATAAAAAAGTTAACCCTAACATAAGGAAGAAGTAATATACCAGGTGGAAAAATCTCTAGATCTTATAGCCAATATGGAATTCTACCAAAATGAACATCCTCAGACTTCCCCTACTCAACTTTGATCCCAACTTCACCATACTAAAAGTGGTGAAGCCAACCAACATGACCCACCCAAACTGCACTTCTAACCTCATCGCCACTTGGGTCCCAGTATAAAAAAAAAACTCACACCCATCCATCACAAGGAGGTGAGAATATCTAGAAAGTATCTACTACGCTTAATCTCATACTACACTATGTCAGTCATCCATGGATATGAAATCCATCCTTTGTTAACCTACCATGGATGTGATGACTCTGTAAGTAGTCGCCAACTAACTTGCAACTACTGATTCCATCTATAGAAGACAGTGAATACCCATCTCAAATTATATGGTATAATCTAGGAGCTAATCCACACTAATGCATCATCAAGTCTTGCACATGTGGATCAAAAGAAAAATGATGAGCACTCCTCACTATGTAGTTACAGTAGAAAGCCCCAATCTTTGTCAATGACTCATTATTGACAGTACTGGAATAAAGAGATGAATCCAATCTCTGATCCCAAATATCTAATTGGGTAGATTATTTACCAAGTCTCTCCACATACCTAATAGAATACTCTTTCTCTTGAAACAAGCGGAGGTACTCTAATTTAAATGCCTCTAAAGCACTCTGGATGAACCTCAAATCGCGAATATGAGTACCAGCCCGAACCTCATACCATCTCTCCTCAAATTTTGCTCTCCAAAGAAGTTACTCAACATACTTATGCATTCAATCAAAGTGAGATAAGGTTGAATCAACCTTCTCTCCAGTAACCTTCAAATGATCCTTCCAACTTTGTGGCTCAACAAACCGTTGATCAAAATCAACTGCATGGGATGAAATAACATATTTGGTTCTAGAAGAGGAAAGAAACCAACATGAGATCCAACCTCCCAAGTAAATGATACTTTGCATATACGAAGAATATGGAGTAGTTTCATGAAATTTCATATAAATCACTGACGAATCCACTTCTACATCACAAGAGCTACCCAAAATCTAATCAATATCATTTGTCGTAATAATAACAACAGGAGAACCTAATACAACAAGTGGCTCTCTTCTTCTCTCAACAAATGCACTCATCCCATATGTATCAATTACACATGTGACTATGATAGATGTAGCCACATCCTCAACACATCCATCACCATAACCCATGGATGTAGTATCGTCACCAACTGCCATTATAGAAGACAACACTATATCTATAGCTGGTGAAGACCAAGTCAAAATCAACTCCACGGTAATCTCCTCAATTTGTGATTGTACTCACAAAGGGCCAACTACGTACTCTCCAAGGAGTCCATAGTCACCTCAAGCTCATGAGTGAGCTCTTCTACCTCATCTTCCTTTCCCCTCAACATATCACAACAAGTGCAATCACACTCAAGAAGATAATCTATGTAAGCTAGTAACTATAAATAGTTTTGTTTCATTATTCCAATGGCTTCTCAAAGTGTATGAAACTTTTTAAGGGAAAGATTATTATCATAGCTCTCATCTATCACTAGAGTGCTCCAACCATAGGTAGCCAACATCTAACTAACCACATCAAAGTTCTATATGGTTGTGGCAATCATTCTGTCATTAACCTTCAATTGCCCAACCAAATGATGTCCCTAAAATTCATGGCTCTGATGCAAGCTCTCTAACACACAATCTATGATGTGATAAGAGGTCGTATCTACATCGCTCACCTCGTGAAAAGTAGCTTCATGTGTGCTATCATCAACACACACATCAACAACCAAGGTACTACTACTAAGCACCTCAATAAATGGGTCATTAGATAAAGTGGAAGCTACTATTACGAAAGTCTCCTTATACACTCCCACCTCCAATGTAGCTACAAGTCCATCTGAAGAATGATCCTAGGACCTATTACCAACAAATGGAATTTTTGATTCATCCTCTAAGGTCTCATATGAAAAATCAGACTCACTCTAGCATGAATTTTCATCATAAAATGCATCATTAGTACCCAAATCTTGAGTACTAACATCATCCACATGTGAAATCTCTATCATCTCATGTTGATGCAAACACAACTCACCGCTGTCATATAAATCATAATTTTTATCATGAATGATAACAACTTCTTGAGCGATGAAAGTACCATTAACATTCTCCTCAATCTAGAAGTTATCATGAAGTATCTTGTGCCCAACATCTTCCTTAATGTAAATCCATTTTTAATCTCCATGGGATCATCAGCGTGTTGGTCACTAGGTGCTGAAAAGTCATTGTAAAGATTTATAGATGCCTCGCGAGTAGAGACCTCTTGTTTCTCTTCTTTTTTGATTTGTGATGTAGACCCCTTAAAAATCAAATTCACATACCATGTTAATCTATCTATGATTTTTGGGTGTGAAAGAAATTCACCCATCCTTTCCTAAATTTATCTAAGCTTCTCTAGTTCTTTTATCATGGCTTTTGACTGCTTCCTGGTAATAGTCGTGTTGTTCAACTGGGTTCCCTATTTTATTGAATTCCTAGATGTTTCCACAACTGAAACAACTGCAAGAGTGTTGGTCACTCCAAATCAAATGTGTGAGCTCAATGATTTCGAACCCCAATAGGATGGAAAGAAACCACTCTAATACCACTATAAGAACCCCTTGTGGTTCTAACTCTGACAAACACTAGATTTGCTTCAATTTTAGATGTTTGACATTTTGTCAAAAAAAATTAATGCAAGCTTTGTTTCTTGTTTGGTCTTTGCAAAGTTTAATACTCTTTCAGTTTTTGAAATATATGCTATGAAGATTTTAGACCATATATGGAATTTAAATAACATTGATTGGAAATAACAATTTACAATGCAACTATTTTCTTAATAACCTTATTCCATTATTCTTCTATGAAATTCTACTTTAATAAATACAAAGCACATGAATTGAATTTAAAAACTACTGGAGAAAAAATATGTGACTACCTGCAAGCATCAAAATGACCCCCTAGATGATGATAACAAATCCCTAGAAATTATCAAAGTTTCACATTGAATGCTTGGAATTTCAAGGGAATGCACTCTTGTCCAAAAACGTGCTCCATATACCCTATACACTGCCTAGAATTCTGAATGAAACCCTATAAACATTGGACATTGTCTACAAATGATGATTGACAACCCTCAATACCCAAATATAGCCCCTTCTTGTGTTACTTTTGCCCCAAAATTCAAAATATAGACCCTTAAAGACCAGGTGATCTGCAATTATGATAATCTCCATCCTTTGCAAATTGATATCTGCAACTAAAAGCTAAACACTTCCGCAAATCAACCACAAATTGTAACAATGGATGAAATTGAATAATGTCACCTCCAAGCATAATTTCACTACATAGTTTCACCAGTTTAGAGTGCACAACAATTATAGAAATTCACACTTTCTCAAGATCTTCCTTTTGAAACCCTTGTCTCAAAACTATTCACAAATTCCTAAAATCCAATGCATAATAGAATGATTTGATCCTTGCATTAAATGGATTTAAAATTTTCAAATGTTAATCAACTAGTAGCTTCTAGGTCACACCTTTCATAACTTAAGACATAACTTAGGCATTTGAAAGTATTTTCTTTTGTTGTCATGTTTGAAATATAATAGTTTATTATGTTTGCCTCCAAATATAAGCACCAAGTCACTTTATAATTTAATAAAAAATTAATGCACTTAAGCACACTTTATAATATAAAATTTGTATTTAATCATTAATTAAATGAGATTTAATTAATTATTATTAATGACTTTAATAGCTCATTAAATTCTTTGAAGGACTTGCTCCAAATGTTGATGCTCAATGCCTGACATAGATGCCAAAGTGCCCTGCTGAAAATAACACAGACCATAAATTGACTTACTATAAATAGTAAGTCCCAAAATGGAAGCTCTACCACAATCCCCACAAATCCATGCTATTACCAACTGTTCAGGTGCCCTTCTTCGAGCAGCAACCCTGACTTTCTTAAAATAGTAACTTACTATAAATAGTAAGTGTTCCTATATGACTCAAACAAAGAGAAAACCTAAACATTCCTAACCTCTGGAGTGGGAAAGTACCCTCTGACACTTCCAACTAAGACCCTATATCCATTTTATTAGCCTACGAGGGTCAAATAATAGACTAATCCCACAAACTCTGATGCTCATGAAAAATGATTGTGTGTGTGTGTGTGTGTGTGTGTGTGTGTGTGTGTGTGTGTGTGTGAGAGAGAGAGAGAGAGAGAGAGAGAGAGAGAGAGAGAGAGAGAGAGAGAGAGAGAGAGAGAGAGAGAGAGAGGGTGAAGTATTTTTATTCTCTCTCTCTCTCTCTCACATGTAACACCCCGCCAGGGAATTCGAGAGGACAACATATAAATTTTAAAGAACATGGTAATTTTTAACTTTTTTTTCAACAACAATAATTTTAACTTAATATAACAAATACCAATTAAACAATGCAATATATTAATGACATATAAGTGCTAAACATTAAAACATTACTCTACATCCTCTCAAGTTCCCCAACGTCACTACTAATTATATAAAATATGTCATAATTTAATTAAGCACAAGTTAACATCATTGAACTACATTAATTTTAACCTCAAATATAAATATTACTAATTCCATAACAAAATAACATATCAATACACAGTAATAGTCAATTTCCACATCGATCTATCTAACTTAAAGTATACTTTAAGATGAATCTTTGGCACATGTTTTTAGTTACATCTACATCATTTCTACAGAGAGTATACATTTACAAATCCAATGATCCATAATATATATTATGATACAAATTACAATAAAAGTCATGTGCCACATGAAGCATGAAACTGAAGATGCAAAGTCATGGACCGAAAGCTCATCAACATATCTTTGAACCTTGATGGAGAGAAACATTTACCACCCAACCACATAGAACCCTGAGGCTCACCCCTCTGAGCTAGGAGATAAACACAAGGCCACACAACACAAAAGCAACACAACAAGGCTAAACACATAACAAAGAAATAAGACCAAAGCGTAACAGAAAGATACCAAAGAGATACATAAAGGATACACATAGGATAAAACATGGAATTACACAAGGGATACCACAGATTAACCACAAGGCTAACTGGAAGGAATACTAAGGCACATTTAGGAGAGTGTTATCACATAATCCTCCACTATCCTAGGTTATCTTGACATATCTCTCCAAACCCAAACCCCTAGTTGAGAACTCATGTGGAACCAACAACTTTTCATGATGACAAGGAATCTGATTCACCATATCAACGCCCCACAGATGACCAGGCATTCTCCAACCCATCCATGGTCTACATAGGATTTATCACGACTATGGGCGAGGAAACACAATTATCTTGATTAATGTGAAATCCTAACCTAATTAATTTAATTAAGTTATCACTTGATTACAACTCCACAATGGGTACCCTGGAAGCCACTGAGGGACTCGTCCCCCATTATGAGCCACTCTCCCAAAAATGCTCTTATAAAACCCTCTTAAACAAAACTAAAATCAAAAGTGAATAATAATCTCATAATCATCAACATAATTTACTTGTCCAAAATATGAATAAAATCATCTTGTGCATATCTTGATCATGATCACACAGGAACAACTCAAGGCTCCAATGCACAATCCAAAATCCAATATTCACTTAACAACATATTCCAAAATCAATAAATCCATGAGAATCCATATCATCAATGAGACATCAAGAGTGTGAACACGATTCTTAAAATCTTCAAAACTCAATGTAGACATAGACCAAACAAATCTTCGGAGAAAGTCATCAAATCTCAAAACAATGCAAGATAATAAAGTAGGTCATCTCCCAAAGCCTTTGGTACCAAAACAATAATCCCCAATTCTCAAAGTAAGGAACTTGTTATCACATCTCTATTATGAACAAAAAAACAACATAATTTTAATATAATAGGTATAAATGACCCATAAATTGTAACCCTAAAGTTAACATTTTAATTCATATATCTGCTTTAAATACACATAATAATACTCTCTTATTTAACTACATATTTTTATTGTAAAATCATTCTTATAAGTTAATTTTAAAAACTTACTAAACAAGTAAAATCAATATACAAATTATAATTTCATACAAAATATAATTTCTAACTAAAATATAATACAATTCCTAACTAATAAAAGAAATATGTTTCCTAACAAATCAAATATAATTTCTAAACAACTAAGATTATAAATGATTTTTAAATTAATAATATAAATAATATTTTAAATATTCATAACACATCTTACTTAAATCTATAACTTCTTTTTTAAAAGAAAATTTAAATATTCTATTAATAACAACTAAAAACCTAAAAGATTTTTAAGTTAATAAAAAAAATCTTTTTTCAAAATAATTTACAAAACTAAGTTAACTAAAATCTACAACTACTAAATTGGGCGGGACAGTTCTGGTGATGTTAGGTTTATTTTTCTATCTATAAGCGCTTTTACACTAATAATTAAATGGAGGCTCTCGTCATTTTGTATGTTGTTCAACATTGTTTTGCTCTTGGCTGACATAGAATTATTTGTGAGTTTGATTCTCACATGGCGGTGCATTTGTTAACCAGGTAGTATCTTGGGGATGGTAGTTGGCACTTATCTTTAGTTATCAAACATATTCTTCAGTTGTGTAGCTCCCTAGATTCAATTACTTTCACCCACATTCCTAGGGAGTGGAATGGTTTTGCAAATTGTTTGGTCAAATGGGCTTCAGATGAGATGCAGGGATGGAATATAGAAGATAAGGGGTAATTGTTGGAATAATGGAATGGTGTGTATTGAGAGGGGAGGGGTGAATTAATACCCTTAAAAAATTTATCACTTAACCTTAATCCCTTTTGTAATCAATACATTGTATTACCAACCATATGTGCTATTCTATCTTTGTGTATGTTACATCAATTCATAAACTTAATTTGCATGTTGACATTCATAGAAAAATTCATGAAATGTAATGACACATGACACAAGATTTGGTAACGCAGAAAACCCATGGTAGAAGGTAAAAACTGCGGTGGGGATGAAACCCACAAAACTTCACTATCTGCAGAATGGAAAGGGGTTGGTTAAGGCTTACAAGTTTGATCACTTCTGATGATCTTACCCTGTTAGGAGTAACATGTTTATACTGGTTAAGGTCTACTCTGTTAAGAGCTTTAACAACATTATTTAGTGTGCACTCAGTTAAGAGGTTTACAAAAGGATTGTTAAATCCACCTTCTCAAAGGATTTCTTCTATTTGCTACACTTGTTAGAATATAGTAAAAAATACTTATTGACCTGAGTATATGCAATCTAGAATTGCTAATTACAGACCCATTAAAGATTACAATATGATGTATCACCTATAGTGACTGATTAATACCTTTGTTCTGCTCGGTAGCCTTGAATCTTGTTCTTTGTAACTGATTCTGTCTTTTGTTGTTCTTCTGCATAAAACTATGTCTCTGATCCTTAGATGTGTTCCTCAGCTACAATCATCATCACATATTTTTTTTTTGATTGATTACACATCTATTTATATAATGAGTTTTACCTAAATGAGTTTCACGCATTACAATGATAACTCTATGATCAAAGGTTTACAACTTGACCTTGATCTCCTAGTTTGCATGTTTTCAATCAGTCAAACTGATTAAAACAATTACAATTGCTTTACTTGTCCCTCAAGAAATGGATTTAAAGCTAATAAAAAAGCTAAATATAAAATACAAGTGTTTTATCTGACGTGTAAGTCAGATCCACATTTCTCAGAATTATAATTGTCTCTCGGTAGACTGGTGCTCAGGTTGCTCTGTAGTCTGTCTGTCGGGTTCCTTTGTTATCTGCTTGTCGGGTTCCCTTATACTTAACATTTTCAGTGACCTCTGTGAACTGTTGTGTGGGGTTGCACTATAAACCTGTCTTTTGATGTTGATGTTACCGACGGTTCAAAACTGTTTGTATCTCTAGTGCTTTCTCTGTTGGGCACTTTGTTTGTATCTCTTTTGTGACTGAATAAATTTTTACCCCTCTTTTAGTAAAGCGAAATGAATCCAACCTTTTTTTATGCATTTAACAAAAGCCAAACTTTTTTTTCATATTCTTGACTAAACAACACACCGGAAAATAAATTATATTAAGAAATGAATCAAATAGAGATGAATCATATGCTCATTATAATATAATGAGATGCAAGGAATAAACAATGCATAAATATCTATTCCAATCATGGTAATAAAACAACAACCAAAGCTCTCACAAACTTGCTACGATTACTAATAAACAACCACACAAGGTAAGATGTGGGCAATGTCACCAATGAATGGTCATGAAACAAACCCAAGATTGAACACATGTTATCATGTTGATAAAAGAGGAAAACTCCAAGGGAAACCCAATCTACACTCTCCCCAAAAGAAAACAATTTCATATGAAAAATATACAAATTCCCCTGAATTTTTTATGAAGAAAAATCATCAAGGGAAGCTTACAAAATTGACCCAAGAAGTGACAAGTACAAAGTTTATAGTGAAATATAATGCAAAATTAATTAAGTGCTAGAACAAAATAATGAAGAACAAAAATTATATGCCTCTACTGAGAAAAGAAAATTGAGTACTATATGACTTACAGATCACAATTCCAACACCAACTGGCAACGAAATCCACAATTCAAAACTCCCAACAAACCACAATAGTAATCTCCCCAAAAATGAAAATAAAAATCAAAATCAAAACTCCCTTAAAAGAAACCCAGAAAAATGACTCTTCAATTACACAAGCAAAAACCTCTTCATTTCTCTCAAAAATCCACTGAAAAGCCAACTCACCAATAAATTAGTTATTTTATTAATGTAATAAGGCTTTTAAAATTGTATTCATAAATATCTTTTAATATTATAATACGTGTTTCCTATAAAATAGGAAAAATCACACAAAAAGCCACATGCGAACACAAAATCAATTAAATTCATTAATTGCCATACAAGAGAGCTTAATGTCATAATAACATTAATAATGGATTTAATGATAACAAATTTTATCTTATAATCATATAATATTTTTTATTAAATTAATAATAATTAATCACTATCTCATAACAAAATAAAATAATCATTGTTGGCAACTAAAATTGCTCTTATGTGTAACGTCCTATGGGAAGCTTCAGTGAATCGGGGACCTAGTGCTTTTCATTGAGTAACCTCCGGGATTTTAGAAGCTGGCTCTTCATTTCATGTTGAGGTAAAAGGGGAAGAAGTATACTAAAAATACTAAGGCGATGTGCCAAAAATTTTAAACAAACCCAATGCATAGGCTATTTTGAAAGATGGAATATCAAGGCAAAAACCTGAATTCAATATGAATGCGGAACAATCACAAATCTAGGAACAACTATTCAGATATAAAGCAAAAGCATATAATGACTCATTACAAAATATATAAGTTGATAGCATAATCCACTCAATAGCAATCACATATACATATATTGAAGTCAATGACAACACAAAAAACATCCATGAGATAGAAGAATCACAAAAGAGACCAAAGGGCTGATTAGCACGATTGATATATTGATAATTCAAAAGCACACTACAATTTTAAGGCTTGCAATTTTTTTTTAATACTGTCCAAAATATCCCCCCTTTATTTTACAAACTCTGGCCATATATACCAGCTAAGAGAACAACCATGATTACATTCAACAACAAAAAGTTTGAAAACTTGTAGTGTGTAGCGAGCTTTATGGAACTAAGAAAATGAAACCTCCATCACTAGCCTGGAAATATGACAAATAGCTTATAATCCATTAGTAGAATCAAATCATCATCATTCTATTCAATAACCACCTCCTCTAATAATCATCACACAATTTTCACTGAAAATTGTGCCCAAACTGAAAACAAACTGAGTTCATGGACATAGGATGCATGGAGGCATTCGGTTGCAAAAAGAGGCACATGGAAAACTGGCGTTGAAAATCCTCTAAACCAAATACTTTAGCTCCTAAAACTCACGCGGGGCCAACAAGTGTATCACTTTTAAAAAATGTTTTACCCACCATTGAAAAGAATCTTGGGTGCAAAAGAAGTGATACGCAACACGTTGGCATCAAAGCCAGATCCTCACAAATAGGACCTCCTCAAAAGCCCGAGAGACATCCACTTGTATGACTTAGGACAAGCTATCAATAGAGAAAAGGTATGTTGTGATCACTCGAAGGATATGTGGCATTTAGATGGGGCCTTCAACAAACAAGGAAAAGAAAGCTTCTTCAAAACAACGTTGTGCTGACAGGTGGTGATACTCACGTCGCCCCTTCAAAATAAAAGCGCCAAGGAGGAAACAAAAAAACTAAGGAAAAAATATTAGCGGACTTAGGTGAAAATTTTGGTTCACAGTCTGGCAACTCGTAGGAAAATCCTGACTGTGGGATTAGAACCCTTATCTCTAGTTTCAAAAGTGAGCCTATGAACCAACATTTAGGAGATCATCGATGGCCTTTTGTAATTGCTCCCATTCATCTTCTATCGATAAAGACAAAACCTTTAAGCATTGATATTCTTCATCCAAATTATCAACTCTTGGAATGATATGTGATCGAGGTCACTAAAATTAAACTCGAGTAGGGTTTGCAATCGAACCACTATATAGAACATTCTCCCAAAAAGGTCTACCTCAAGAGTTGCACGGAGCGTTTGCAGGTCAAACTCATTCAACTATTGATCAATTATTGTAGTTAGTTCCTTTGGCTACTTCACAAACTCATCTAGATGGAAAGGGGATGGGAATAGAGGTGGACCCTGAAAAATTTAGTTCCTTTGGCTACTTGCCCATTCTCATTTTATCATTTCAGCAAAAGGAATAGAGGTGGACCTTGAAAAAGTTCAAGCAATCATAGATATGCCACCTCCTAAAAACATAAGTCAAATGAGGAGTCTTCAGGGACGTCTTCAATCTATAAGGAGATTTATTTCACAACTAGTAGATAGAGCTCAAGCCTTCAATAAGAACTTACATAAGGGAATCAAATGTGTTTGGAATGAGGATTGTCAAAAAAGCATAGATCAAATCAAGAAGTACTTGGAAAATCCTCCTATTTTAATGCCTCATATCCTAGGGAAACCACTTATTTTATACATTTCAGCGACAAAATCTTCCTTGGGGGCATTACTGGCTCAACTTGATGAAAATGGGAAAGAAAGAGCAATATACTACATCAGTCATACTCTTGTTTCATATGAGGTTAATTACACTAGCATTGAGAAAGTTTGCCTTGCTGTTGTGTTTGCTTCCCAAAAGTTGCGACATTACATGCTTGCACACACTATACACCTCATAGAAAAAATAGATCCACTCAAATATTTTCTAAGGCTGCCCCCACCGGTAGACTCACTAAATGGATGATGGTACTTTCAGAGTTTGACATAGAGTACATTGAGTGTAAAGCAATAAAAGGACAAGCTATAGCCGATCAATTGGCTGATTTCCCATTACAAGATGATGTACCTATTCAAGTTGACTTTCCAGATGAGCATCTTATGTACATAACTGAAAGAAAATGGAAGATGTTCTTTGATGGATCTTTTATGCAAAATGGTTCAGGAGCTGGTGTGTTGTTTGTTTCTCCCCATGGGTACATAATTTATAAGTCTTACAAATTATTATTCCCATGTACAAACAACATTGCTAAGTATGAAGCTTTAACAAATGGACTTAAGATGGCCATAGAATGGAGAATTACAGAGTTACACATCTATGGGGATTCACAGCTGATAATCAACCAAGTTAATAATGAATATCAAACAAAACATGAGAAAATGGTACCTTACAAGAAAATGGTTGATTCCT
>MU228069.1:736717-753495 GCA_018584345.1 Thuja plicata
TGAGGGCCTCCATTACACACCTTTGCACTCCATGACTAGAGAGCTATGAGTCGATATTTGAGGCCTCATTCTTGAGCAACCTTGGATGGAATGATTCATAGAAGTGTGACACATTTTCATCACACACCATGTTCCTCCAATTATTTAAAAAACCCCTTAACTTTTCCATGACAAACTCTACGTTAGTCAAAGTGATTTGAGTCCGTACAATTGCCTTATTGTTAGGAATAACAATCCACAACACAATTGAGAGGTGGGGTGAATTAGTTGTGAGACATATTATTAAACATTAAACTTTATAAACAAAACTTTCATCCAAATGATAACACAATAAATGGCAACACAATAACACAATCCTTTGTTGTCGAGGAAACCCTTAAAAGGTAAAACCCCGGTGGGAATTAGCACCCACAAATAATGTACTAAGAGTATAGTATCCATGTTAAAAGATTTAACCATGTTAGGAGCTTATTGATGCATTATAGTACACAGTCCTTGTTAAAGGAAAAACCTAGTTAGGAGTCAAGAGCAATAGTGGGCTCATTGCCCAGGCATACTGCCTAAAGAAGGTTAAAGCCACCCTCAAGGACTTACAGTCTGAAACACAAGTGTATATAGAAAATATATAATCTAGTGAATTTTCTGATAGCAACTATCTTTTCTTGGTTAGTTCCAATGAAGTAACACAATCACAAACTCTTCTCTACATCCAACAAACAATCAAGCTCACAACTTCCACACTTTTGTGTCTCTATATTGACCTTCTCTTCGTACACACTTATCTTTTCAAAAGAAAAGATCTCTCATATATACCATATTACAATAATTGATTAGGTCGACCAATTAACCTTTCCCAATATACAAATAATTATTTAACCCCTTTCTAAGATACACATGATACCTATAACAAGTAAACATCAATTACAATTCATCAAATATAATCCAAGATCTGTAATCCACGCTCACAATCAATAATACATGCTACATCCCTGAGTCTGCCCCAAATAGGTCTCCTCCAGAATGCACACCATAGATTGTGTCACCAACAATTATACGACAAGAGACCCATAAAAAAGTTTTCTTAACATGTCTTTTGTCATCCCTTAAGCTCACATAACCTGAATCCACATCACTCGTAAGTTATGCTCAAAACATAGAGACTAACTCTGTCAAACATCACTGTCACAGTCCAATATCCAGTCTTCACTAAAACATCTGCAACTCATCTAATACACACTATTAAGCCATGTGAACTTAGGAATAAGATCACCATACATCACTATCTTCGCTCATTCTGAATCAACCGTATAGTACCCGTACACCTCTATCGGTCATAAAGCAATAGGAGGAACCAGTCTATTCTTCCTCCATAGAAACATATGTTGACATCAATGAAAAAACATGAATGCCAACAACATCATCAGGAACCAATTCCAACAATCTCCCCCTTTGGCATTGATGACAAAATATGGGAAAATCCATCAACCCAAAAGTACTCTCTCGATACAATCTTTTCAATATCCTCAACATAGCTCTCCCTAAATAGTAGGGATTTTCACATAGAATCTCTCCCCCTTGGACAAAAATGGCAAAGGGTTCCATAACTCTTTTTATTTCTTTCGCAAGGTGTAGCTTTTTCAAATATTCATGTCTGCAACAACCAGGTGCAAAATCACCCAAATATGTTATGTAATGTTCCTACGATCACTCCCCCCGAGGAGTAGATCCATACATCAAGTCCATAAAATGATATAGCTCTAAAATACACTAAACTGATGCATTCCTGCATCAATTTAGTTCTTGTAAGGAGGGGATCGCACCCTAAGCATACCTCTAAGATACTCAAAGGAATCCTTTGGCAAAGGTTTTGTAAATATATCTGTTATCTATTCCTTTGTGCTAACATACTCTAGTCTAATCTCCTTCTCTGCTACCTTATCCCTCAAGAAATGATACTTAATCAAAATTTGTTTATTCTTTGAGTGCATTACGGGACTCTTTGACATATTCACTGTGCTAGTGTTATCACAATGGATAACCACTGGCTCTTCAAAAATTATTCCAATACCCTTTAGCATTTGTTTCATCCAAACAATCTGTGTACAATTTATAATAGCAACAACATACTTAGATTCAACAGTAGACTGAGCTATACAATAATGCTTCTTACTTAACCATGAAACCAACCTTTTTCTAAGGAAAAATGCTCCACCACTTGTACTCTTTCTGTCATCCACACTTCCTACCTAATTAGCATCAGTATATGCATGTAAGATAAAATCATAGGATTTTTCATACCATAACCCATACTCTATGGTTCCTTTCAAGTATCTGAAAATTCTTTTCACAACAGCAAGGTGTGTCTCTTTAGGATCTTCTTGATATCTTGCCACAATTCCAACTGCATTAGCAATATCTGGTATGGTGTGAGTTAGATATTGTAGACCTCCAAACATTGATTAGTACTTTGTCTGAAAACACTCTAAGTTTCATCATTATTAGTAAGTTTGTAACCAGTCACCATGGGTGTCCCAACAAGTTTACAATCTTCCATTCCAAATTTCTTCAACATTTCCTTAAGATACTTAGTCTGAGAAATGAAAATACCACTCTTTTTCTGATTAATTTGCAATCCAAGGAAAAATTTCATCTCACCAATCATTGACATTTCAAATTCATTTTCCATCTCTTTAGAGAATATTTTACTCATCACATCATTTCCTCCAAAAATGATATCATCAACAAAAACTTCTATGATTAGAATTCCATCTTCGCTAGTTCTTAAATACAAATTGTTATTTGCATTACTTTTTCTGAAACCAAGACAAATTAGATACTTGTCTAATCTTGCATACCATGCTCTAGGTGTTTGTTTAAGTCCATACAAAGCTTTATTCAACTTACAAACCATGTATTCATCTTCTATGAAAGGAAATCCATCATGTTGCTCAATGTATACCTCTTCCTCTAGATCCCCATTCAAGAATGCAGATTTCACATCCATCTGATATACCTTAAAATATTTATGTGCAACATAAGCAAGAAATAATCTCACTTCTTCCAACCTAGCAATGGGAGCAAATGTTTCTTCAAAGTCTATGCCTTCTTGTTGCGAGTAGCCTTTACAAACCATTCTTTCTTTATTTCTTACCATTGTTCCTTCCTCGTCCATTTTGTTTCTGAAAACCCATTTAGTTCCTATAACATTCTTGTTTTTAGGTCTTGGAACCAATTACCAAGTGTTGTTTTTCTTTATATGTTCTAATTCTTCTTGCATAAATTTAGTCCAAGATTCATCTCTACATGCCTCATCAGTAGGTTTCGGTTCAACTTGGGAAATTAAACAAATTTCATCTCTTAATTTAGATCTTGTCATCATTCATTTATTAGCATCTCCAATATAATTTGATCTTCAGGATGGTTTTTCTTAACATACCTCAGAGTCTTGGGAATTTCAATGGGATCATTTGAATCATCTTTACATACCTCGATCTCACATTCAATCTCAAAAGGTTCTCTTGATCTGTAATAAATTCCTCGATCTCTGTATTCTGATTATAGTCATACATTCTCTCTTGAATCTGGAACTCTTCATCAATGCTCACATTAGCACTTTCAATCATCTTCCTTAATCTTAGATTGAAACATTTATAGACTTTGCTTTTAGTGGAATAACCAGGGAATATCCCTTCATCACTTCTAGCATCAAACTTCCCTATCTCATCATCTCTTTTGATATAGCATTTACTACCAAATATTCTAAAATATTTCACAGTAGGAGTATGACTAAACCATAATTCATAAGGAGTCTTACTTGTACCTTCTCTAAGCTGAATTCTATTCAAAGTATACATAGCAGTACCAACAACTTCTCTCCAATGAACATGTGATACATTTCCTTCCAGCAACATAGTTCTAGTGCCATCTAATATTGTTTTGTTTCTTTTCTCTTCTATCCCATTCTATTTTGGTGTCCTAGGAGCATATGTCTATCTATATATTCCATGCTCTTCGCAGTAGGTATTGAACAAATCTGATCTGATCTCAAATATTTTGTCTTCAAGCCTGATTCATTCTCAAGTTTTGCTTTGAATATCTTGAATTTGTCAAACGCTTCTGATTTCTCTCTTAAATATGTAATCCACATCATTCTAGAAAAGTCATCAACAAAAAGTACAAAGTACCTTTCACCATAGTAAGGTATTGTTCTTGTAGGACCACACAGATCTGTATACACTAGATCCAACTTCCCTTTCGCTAAGTTAGATTTTCTTTTAAAAATACTTCTAGTCCACTTCCCCTTTACACATTCTCTACACATGGTGTTAGATGGTTTCACAGTTTTTGGTAAATCTCTAACTGCATTAGTCATACTCACCTTCACAATATTATCAAAGTTAAAATGAAAAAATCTTCTATGCCATAACCAACTGTCATCAATCTTTGCAACAAACAAGAAGCCTCTAATGTATTTAATTCAAATACATTACCTCTGGATTTAGTACCAGATGTGATCAAGTCTCCTGACTTACTTCTGATAGAACATTTCCCATCAATGAATTTCAATTGATAACCCTTGTCTACTAGTTGTCCAACACTCAACAAAGTATTCTTAAGTCCATCAACAAGTAATACATTGTTAGTATTTGTCTTTCCATCCAAAGATATAGATCTGACTCCAATGATAAGCTTAGGAGTGTTGTCACCAAATATTACAACACCACCATCATACTTTTTCAGCTTAACAAACTTATTTTTATCTCCAGTCATATGGTGTGAACAACCACTATCTATAACCCATTCATATTTCTTTTCAACATGAGATACTAAAGCTCTTTATTCATGTATAGGTTTCTAATCCTTGATAGCAATAAATCTAATCTCATCATAATCAATAACATCATCATCAGAAACACCTTTACTAGCATAAGAACATTCCTTATCCTTTGAATACTTAGGTTTATAAAACTTAGATTTATGCTTTGGAACCCTTGTAGGAAATCTAGATGCAAAATGACATATCTTAATGCATGAAAAACATTTCATAGGTAGGTTTCCTTAAAACTTACCCTTACCTCTCTTTTCTCTTCTAGTGATGAGGGCCACAATTTCATCTAACTTTCTTTCTTCTTCCTGTATCTGTTCCCATTCATCAGCCTATGGGAAGGTTCTTTGTGCATCATGGCATGTAAACAACACAACACTTTTGAGCTTGAAAGCATGGATGGTGAACCTCTTCGGATCTCAGTCAATGAGATCCATCTCAAGAAATTTCAATAATCCTATTGGTTAGCTGTATATATGTAAATATTGGTATGTTTGCTTTTAGTTTTTGTTATCCAATAAGGCTTGAAGGATCTATTTCTTGTAAGTATTAGTGAGCAGATTTTTGACTCTCAAAAAATCTTTTATGGGAAAACTCTACAGCCCTTATTGAAAGAAAAATGACCCTAACAGTTGGGTAAATGATTTGAAATCACTTCCCTCTGAATTAATCCTAGGTACAACTCCCTAGAGATATTTTATCAATAATATCTTATTCTAAAATTCAAATTTTAACCCAAAATTTTTAGAAAGGTTACTTCAACATTCATAGATGAGAAGCATTGCAGAAATGCCTTAATAAAGATAGCAGACCGATAAAAAAAGAAAAATCATAATTTTTCTTCTAACAGATTGAATGAAAACAGACAACTAATCGGTAGAAAGGCAACATCATATAGATAAAGTTCAGGAATTATGAATCAATAGATACATACATTGCAGAGTAAATGAAATGTCAACACAAGACACTTTCTTTTTGTTTTCAAATGACATAGATTTGATAAACTTAACTGTAATATATTTCCAAAAAAAAACTACTACACAGGCAATCACATGGAATATGTTCCTTCAAAATAGCATCAGATTTCTCTATATATGTTCCTCTAACTTTTCAAGAACAACACCTCAAAAAAAATTCTACTTCCTACTTTAGATTAGTCTCTTATTTTCAAAACCCTTCTAAAGTTTGTAGCAGAAGTACTTATAGTATCAAAGCACCAAGAGGTCTCCCAAAAAACTTGACCTCTCGGGCAAACAATTATAAAGTAAAACCAACATAAAAGGACACATGTCCTTGAGAGTTTGCATGTTTAAAACAAATAAAAACTAATTAGCTAAATCTAGTTCTTTGTCCACAGCATGATCCTCGCTTCCTGCTGGACTCCCTCCTTCTTCGGTAATTGACTGGGTAGGTTTCCATTCTTTATATGCCTGGACCAGCTCTTTCACAAATGACACATGGGGTATGTTGGAATTCACTATATGGGCCATTGAGGCCTCCTTACTCCACTTCAAATTCTTTACCTTCTATGCGACACCGGGCAGTTGATCCACACACATATATAACATTGATTCAATCCTAGCCATCTGATTTAGGTCTGAGGCCTTAGGATTAACCTTTTCTCTGATAATCTTTATCGCTGAGTCAAAGGCTTCCAAATCGCCTTTCAATTCCTGTTCACCATATACTGATGGATAAGTATAAGTGAAGTTAATGACCTTCAACTCGTTCAAGGTGGCTTTCTGAATTTGCTTAGCCTCGGATTCATATTCTTTGTTTTCTGTAATAGTGCCTCTTATGAGAGAGATATGCCAGCTGATGTTCTTTCTCAGAATGAATAAAATGGATTCCTCGATGCCTTTTAGGGATTTTTCTGCGCAAAATTTGTTGAAGCCATACCTCTCTATCTCCATAAACTTTGTCATTGTTGATACCCATTTTTCCTCCTCTCCATCCCAAACTTGTCGCTGGGTCTGTAATTCTCCCATTACAGCTTCTGTACTATCATGGAGAATTAAATGTGAATCTTTGATATATTGTTGGCCACTGCTAAGTACTTGGGACATCCACTCATCAACTGAGGAGACTAGTGTTCGACCCCTCTGAACTTGATTTAGCAAAACTTTACTTTCTATAGAGTTTGGGTCAAATACTTGTGGAGATTGGGTCAGTGGCGTGGCATCAAAGTTGTAGAAAGTGTTTATAAATTAGGAGAGTGACAATATCATTTTTTTATGTTCTTTCTTTCCTTGCTATCTTGCCATGATGTCATTAACATTTGCTGAGCTGTCTCTTTAAAAAGGTGATTCTTTCCCGCCCTATCCATAGTCCCTAATTCTATTTTAGTGACTTCAAAGTCTTCGGCTACAACATCCCGCTTCTCTTCCTTTGGTCTGTAGGTGGCTACTTCAGCCATCCACTTCCCAGTTTTAGTATCAACAAACATCTGTGTTGTGCTCTTAACTTTCTTGGCCTTGGGAGTCTTTTGAACATATTTGCTGACTATGTCCTGCACTGGAATAGATACAGGAACTAAGCTCTGTTTCTTGTTTACTGAAGTGGTTAACCATCTTGGTGTGTCACTTGTTGTTACTGACTATTCATTTGTTTTTGTAGGAGTATTCCTTAAATCCAAAGTCACATCATCAAGATCAAAGAGGTCTTTTCCTATTTTCTCATCTTCACCGATTTGATAGTTCAAATCCCCAAACTTGTCATCATCCAAGTTAATTGTCTCTATGTTTTCCTGAGTCATCTTCTCTTTAACTTGTGACCAAGACTTTGACCTGGTAATTCACTGAGGTGAGACTACATGAGAAGGCTCTACAATAGATTTCTTCCTTGAACTCTTAGTCTGTTGCTTACCCGATGCACCTGCATTATCAATTGATTTATGAGGATTAGAAATAGGGGAAGAGGAACATATAGGCAAAGATTTAACTTCAATTGACCTAGGAATAGATATTTTTCTTCTTGCTTGTAGCCATTCTTCAGTTAATTGATGTACATGTTGTGTATTGCATTTTATGCCATCTTCCTCTTCTACTGACCAATCAATTTCATACTCCTTATTTTCCACAGATATTTTGAAATTAGGTTCAACCAAGTTTGAACCATCATCTGTCACACTTTCCACATTGAATTGTACTCTCATGGATAGAATCTGAGAAATACAGAGATGACTGTGCTCTCTCTCCTTAACTTGGGACTCATCAGAATAGTCCTCCCATAAATCTTCTAAATGGGGAACATGGAACATATGGGACCTAAGTCCTAGACTTCCACTGGCAAAGTTTTTGTTATCAAAACCTGTTCTCTCTGTATAATACTTAAAACCAAAATGACTCAGGTCACTCCCTATACTTACTGCATCCTCAATAGTATAACATGAGAATTTTCCTAGCTATAACGGGAAAACCTTCTCCCATTCCTCTTCAGCTAGAAACCATCTTAGTACTATGGCAAGCTGCCTACAGACCTTTGCAAAAATAAAGCAGTCAAAAGCATATCTAGGCAATCTTGTAGGGGCCTCTTCAAAACCACCAACTCTCACATAAGTGAATCTAGAGAACTGGGTATAAAAACTCCCAAATTTAGTCACAAATTCCTGAGCCTCAGCACTCATTCTCCTGGCATAATTCCCAGTGAACTCAAAATAGAGTTTACCCATAAAACTATCATGCACTCTCATGTAGTTTTGAATTACATTATTTCTATGAAGAATGGGGAAATACTCATAAACACACATGCCATCAAACCAAGGTTCATGAATCATCCCATCCCGCTTTTGACTATAGGCTAAGCAATACATCAGATAAGAAGACATGAAAATACTACACCCTGTGAGTTTGGAATTATTAAGTTGTTCCCTGATTGAACTAACAATTAATTCAGCCCAATCTAGCATTTATTTTCCTTCTAACACAATTTGAATATAACAGAACAACCAATCTTAGAAGAAGGACTCTGGCAACCCTCTGACCCTTTGCAACATTACCATGACATCACTAATATGCTAGTGCACATGACTTCTATTAAACTTTTTGGGAAAACATGAACCTCCTCTTTGTGGGTTTATCAACCAGTGTTTGGCCATGGAAGTGCGATTTGCATCCACATTTTCTTTGAATTTAACCAGGGACTGTGCAGGAGAAAAAGAGGAAAAAGTTTGCTTTGGAATTTGGAAAGCCAAAGAAACAATTTCCTTGTTTACAACTAGCAAGACACTACCATCTTTCTTAAGAATAGACTCATTCCTCTGATCATAGTTATGGATACATTCATGAATTAGCTTGGGACAAACAACTGCAGATGGGAAGGAAGCGGTTACACACAACCCACTATGCAAAATTTCCAAAGCAGGAACTTTCTTTTCTAAGCACCTAGAAAGTCTATCAGGGATTTCCTCAACATCACATCCTCCTATATCTGTGTCTCCTACAATGGGGTTTTTTCAAACTAGACTAGAAATGCTTCCAAATAAGTGAAAAGCAGACTTCATACTTGCAAAAATAAACAGACAACTACCACAAAATCTTCTATATATTTTTCAAGCTTAAATTAAAATACTGCAGAGGGAACCTGACTCACCTTGTTCCTGTAGATACTTCCGCACCCTGGAGATTTTGAAAAAAAAAACCTTACCTTCAAACTAGCCATATATAGACAACAACAACATTTCAAAAGAATGAATGCTAAGAAGGGTTAAAATAGAGAATACCCAATAATTGATCATTAATTACCCATCTTTAAGACAATAAGGGCTGAGGGGATGAAATGATAGTTTACGCATGCAATTAATTAATACCACTCGCGCAAACTTTCATGTTGTACAAAATCATTATGGATTTGATAGCTCGGATGCACTTAACCACCACCATTACTTACTCGTATTAAATGCTCTTTTCCGTAGGACCCACCGCTAAGTGATGATGAATCCCACTTTTTCTGCCCCGTGTCACTTTTTCAAAATCCTTGAACACTCTTGAACAGAGTTGAACCAAGTTCAAGGATGTTCTCATGTGTTCAGTACTGTTCAAACATATTCCCATTTATTCATCTACCTTGGTCTTAAAACCAAATATTCTACACTGTCATCACTGATGTTTCAACTTTGAAAAGTCAAAACTTCCTTACACTATGACCATGAGACATTTTTGGCTGGTTCTATACATATGATATACCTTAAAATAACGTGAATGACCTTGAACACTCTTGAACATGCATGAACTAAGTTCAAGTTTGTTCAAGGATGTTCAAGACCATTCAAACCTGTTCAAGAAAAAGTGTTAGCAAATAATATTTTATCTTTCAAAACACGGTTGGACCACAAGCTGACATTTTTAGTGAGTAGTTTGAAACAAGGATTTTAGGCAGCTTTGAGACTTTCAAAAATATTATGGTGACTCTAGAAAACACTTAAAAGAAAAGGACAAGGACCGAACTTGGACTAACATCAGCTCTGACTAGGGACTAACTTTTCTCAAAAGTCAGAGAACTCAAAAACTCTGGTTTTGCAAACTGCTGCAAAAGGCTCAGAAAAACACATGACACGAAAAGGGAAAGACACACAACTCAAAAGTAAACTAAAACTAATATATATAGCTATTCATAGAGAACAGACACTAGAGTCTGAGCAATTTAAGGTCATGCCCATTATAGGAAAATGGTAAGACCGTTCCATCCGAGTAGGCAAGTTTAAAATCATTGGATCCTAATTCTTCAGTAACAATGAAGGGTCCTTTCCATAATGACTCAAACTTACTATGAGCGCCCTTTGACGCCTTTCTCTTGTCCCAAAGTAGCACTTCATCCCCTTTCATAAAATTTCTAGGTCTGGCCTTTCTGTCAAATATATTCTTTACCTTAACTTGGTGTTCTTTGATCCTATCAACTAATGCCCCCCTTTCTTCTTCCAACTTCTGCAAGTGTAGAATTCTTTTCTCCAAAGAATCTGTAAAAATTTGATCTTCAAAGGTAGTCTGTAATTTAGCTTCTGCAATTCCAGAGGAATCGACACTTGAGCTCCTACTCCATAGACCAACTCAAAAGGGGCCATTCCAATTTATCTCTTTGGAGTGATCCTATCAGCCCAAAGGGCTTCATACAACTTCTTGTGCCAAATCTTACCACTTTCATCTACTAATTTCTTCATAATGGAAATCAAATTCTTATTACTTGACTCCACTTGCCCATTACCCTAAGGGAAATAATCTGCAGAATGAGCTAGTGAAATACTGTGGTCATAATAGAAAAGAGTCAGTTCTTGAGATGAAAAATAAGAGGCATTGTCAGCTACAATTTTTTGAGGCACACCGAAGCGCACCAGAATGTTATCTTTTAACAAATCACACACCACCTGTGAATTTGCTTTCTTAGTGAGAACAACTTCAACCCACTTAGTAAAATAATCAGTCGCTATTAAGATATAAACATGACCTACACTTGACTAAGGACTAATTGGGCCAATAAAATCTATCCCCCATTGCTTAAAAGGCTCGTCTACTACAATAGGTCTCAATGATAGTGCAGCTAATTGGGGCCTTCCAAAAAACAACTGATACTTTTGGCAACTTCTGACAAATGCATATGCATCTTTGAACATTCCTGGCCAATAAAAGCAATACCGGAGAATCTTGAAGGTTGTCACAGATGATGAAAAGTGTCCTCTACAAGATTCCTCATGGAAAGTTTTCAATAATTGTGACTGATGCTCTTTATCCATACATCTAAGAAACATGCCATCTAGCCCTCTTTTATACAAGGTGCCTTGCCATATTACATACTTCGTGGCTTGTAATCTTAAGTTGTGCCCCTCCTTGGGTGACAATTGTGCTGGACACTCTTCGTAAGTGAGGAAATATGCTATGTCAGAGAACCAGGAATCGGTCAGACTAACTAACAACACTTGAGACACCACGTCTCCTGATTCTTTTGATGGTTCTAAATCTTCAGCTATGAACTTACAAAGGCCTCTTCCCCGAACCACTTTGGTAGGTTTAATTAACATATCATATTCTTGTATCTTAGTCACCCACGCTGCCCTCTTGTTCATTTCTATTTCCTGTTGGGTTAGCAAACTTTTTACTGCTGAATCTGGCACATACACTATGGAGTGCGAGTGTAGGATGTAAAATCTGAACTGCTTGACTGACTTTACTACAACAAAAGTCTATTTTTCAATAGAAGAGTATTTAATTTCATGCTTCTTTAGAGGAATGCTCATGAAAGCAATTGGTGCTTCATTTCCAGAAGTATCTTTCTTAGTGAGAATCCCTGACAAAGTGTGATCAGATGCATAACAGTAAATAATGAAATCCTTTTTATAGTCAGGATAGACCAAAATGGGTGCCTCAGCTACAACAATTTTTATTACATTGAAAGCCTTTTTACCCTCTTCTATCCATTTAAAAGGTTGTTTCTCACTCATCATTCCTACAATGTGCCTGGTCAGTTCAGAAAAATCTAGAACGAAGACTCTTAAAAAGTTGATCTGACCAAAGAAGGATTTAACTCCTATTCTAGTCGATGGTAAACTAATATGTTGGATCGCCCTTACCCTCTATGGATCAATCCTAATCCCTTCCTTGGAAATAATATGGCCTAATAGTTTCCCTTCTGTTACACCAAAAATAGATTTTTTTGGATTAAGTGATATGCCATGGTCCCTGCATCTCTGTAGAACTGAATTGAGGTCTTTGATGTGATTTTTCTTTCTCTTATAATAAACCATAAAATCATCAAGATAAATCACTATAATTTTGTTTCTCATATCAACAAAGGAGGAATCCATTGCTCTTTGGAAGTTCGCTCCTGCATTGATCAATTCAAAGGGCATTCTGTTATAAGCAAAGGTCCCCCATGGTGTGGTGAAGGCGGTCTTGTGCTTATCTTCATCTGACACACTTACTTGATTATACCCTGAAAACCCATTAAGGAGAGACATCATCTCCGATCTGGTGACTGTTTGCAGAATATGTTCCATCTTGGGCAAGGCATAATTATCTTTTAGGCTATCCTAGTTCAAATTGCAGAAATCTACATAGATCCTTATCTCTCTGTTCTTCTTCCTCACAGGAACAGTATTTTCTATCCAGGTAGAATGGTGGATAGGATAAATAATCCTAGCTTTTAGCATCTTGTCTACCTCTCTCAAAATTTATTTTGACACTTTAGGATTATAGCTTCAAAGTTTTTGTCTAAAGGGCTTTGAATCCAGTTTTAGGGGAATATGATGACTGAATTTGCCCTTTCGAAAATATTTAAGATCATCATAGTTCCAGGCAAAAACATCCATGTAGGCCGTTAACAAGATCTGAAGGTTTTTCTTTTCCTAAACAGATAGGGTCTTACCGATAGATATCCACCGAGGTTCATCTATAGTACCAATATTCACTTTATCATATTCTTTTTGCACATCTGAATGTGGGCCATTTATTGAAATGAAACTATCATATTTCCTAGAGAACAAGTTCTCTAGGGAAACCAAGCCTTTGGGGATTTTATTACTCTTCAGCTGAACAACTTCTTCTTCTGGTGAGAACTCAGAACTGGACTTGCCACCCTTCTCATCCATTCCTTCAAAGTAAGTAGATGAAAAGACTTCCACACATGTCATGAAATCCTTGATTCAGGCATCATCTTCAAACACTTGCAAATGATCTATGTTATCTAGAATTTGTGGGCCTATATATCATCTCTACCTGATATGTATCAGTTTTGAAGTCTGGATGAGGAAGCAAAAGAGACGCTGACACAGCTAAAGAATCAGCTCTTAAATTCAAATTTTTGGGAATTGCCTCTATGTAAAAAGCTTGAAAAGAATTGATTTCTTCCTAGACTAAGTCCCTATAATGTTTGAAACGTTCATTTTTACTGTGAATTGACCTTTCACTTGTTTAACAATCAGTTCAGCGTCACCTTTCACAGCAATTGCTTTAATTCCCAATGTTCTTGCTTCCCGTAAACCTAATAATAGGGCTTCATATTCAGCGGTATTATTAGTATTTTTAAAGTCTAGCTTAAAAGAGAATGAGACATATTCCTCATTTGGGCCTTTCAATACTACACCAGCCCCATATCTCACACTGGCACAACTAACATCAAACTCCATTGACCAGATTTATTTATTTTCACTACATACTGCAGAAACAAGGGAATCTTCTTCTGAGAAAATCATATAGTTACCAAACTCACAGTGTTGGAAAAGGATTTGTGCCTTTGGGTCATCAGATGGGAATACAGTAAACTTGTTTTTAACTTCAGGTTCCAACTTGACCTTTTTCTTCCCTATGGGTATGATGGCTTCTGACCAATCCATTTTTATCTCCCCGCCCATGTCTCTACAGAAAGTTCTTCTCAACAACATTCCATAACTAGCAGGAATATCTACAACTAGAATGGTCAACATTAACCTTTTGTCTGGGTAAGCTGCCAACACAGCTTGGGCATCTTTCACTTGGCTGATCAAAGGCACTTGTTTACCATCCATGGAATAGCACCTTCCAAAAGTTTTTGTCAAAGTCAAGCCTAAGGCTTTGGCAATAGATGATGGCATGATATTATCAGAGGTGCCTGAATCTATGATGCAATTACCTAATTTGAGACCATTGAGGAGCAAGGAAATATAGAAGGGATCTAGTTTTCTTATTTCATCAATTTCACATTTCAACTCCGAGGTAGTTGCGCTGGCTGAGTTATTTTGATTTGATACGGTAGGGGGTGCAACTGTGGGAGTCTGTATGGATTCATTAGTCTGATCTGTGATACATTGGTTGGTCTGGGAAGAAGACGAGGGATCTCCTTGAACATACCTAACTAGCTTATCAAGTTCCTTTGGGTTTAATTTTAAATATTCAGTAGGAGAAATTTGTATAGCAGAAGATTTACAAAATTCAACTATATCAAAAGAAGACATACCTTCATTTCTTTGAAAAGCTTTAGAGTCATGAACTTTATTATTGGAAGGGTAAAGGTTACCTATTGATTCATGAGCTTTCTAAAAAGTACCTGATGAAGTAGGAACCTTCTTAGAAGTCTTTTGATTATGTGTCAGCATAGCGCATGTTGGGTTCTCAAGAGTGACTAAAATATCCCCTCTTTTAGAGTCAGATTCATATTCCAAATAATATGATCCAGAGCCACCAAGTCTTTCTTGAGCCACTTCCCCCATAGTACATTCTCCTAACACATATTCCGTTGCCTCCATCTGTATATGCCTCAACATATCAGGGCAAGAATTGCCATCATGATATGTTGTGAGGTAGAATGAACACACGACTGCATCATTCAGAGTAGCCTCTAAGGAAAGCCTCGGTTGAGTTGGGGGAAAAAGAGGAGTTTTATTTTTCCATTGATTGGATTGATTTTGGCTTGTATCTTGGTACATAGGAGAGTAGGAAGATCCCTGCTTAGGTGATTGTCTTTTCAAGGCAATGACTTCATTCATGAGTTTTTGGACAACTGGGTCTGTGGATGAGGAAATTAAGGCTTGGGAATGAGGTGTTTGCACATCTTTTCTCCATTTTCTAGCTGTGATAAGATCATCCTCCAATTCAATGGCTTGGCTTTGAGCAGTGTCCAAATCTGTAGGCCTACTCCTCCTCAAGTGAAAACCTATGTCAGGAGGCATAGAGTTTACAAAGAAACATTGTTGGTTCTTAGGAGTGGGTCTTTTGGCAATGGAAATTTTATGAATCACTTTATTGTATCAAGCCAAATAGTCTCTCATTGGATCATTTTTTTCCAATTTGTTATCGACCCTCTAGGAAAATGACTGAACCATTCTATAGCTCCTTCCGTCAAGGATTGGGCAAAAAGTCTAACAGCTACATCTTCATGTTGCACTGCTAAAATAGTTGTTTCTATGCTGAATGCATTGAAATGTTCATCTACCAAGACCTTACCATATTAAGAAAATTTAGGGAGAACATCTTTTATGCCTTTAGGAAGGGCATGATGAGCACCAAGTGCTAGAGGACCGATAGCTACTCCCCAAGGTTGTGCCATGACTGTAACTAGTAAAATAGTTACGAGGAGAGGGGATTGAATGCCAGAAAAGCTCAAGGACTATCAGGTACTAGTAGAAGGAGAATTTTTTTACTAAACTTTGGATGGGGAAGGAGGCCTACTCTTAGCTTTAAGTTTTGGGATGTAGGCGGTTGGGAATTGAAGGTTTTGCAAACTGTCGTAAAATGTGTCAAAGATTCCCTCCCTCCTTCGAGACCTGGTATATGTGTGCATAAACGTTGACACACTTTTATGAATCGTTCCATCTAAGGTTGCTCAAGAATGAGGCCTCAAATATCGATCCATAGCTCTCTAGTCATGGAGTGCAAAGGTGTGAAATGGAGGCCCTCAGATTGACCTAGCTAGTGCCTATGCAAGTACACCATGAAACGAGAGATTCAAATGCATGAAAATGAGATCTACTCTATATGATTGCAATGCATGAAAGAAAATTAATCTAAATGATAACAATGCATGATTAAATCTATGAAAGAAAATGCAAATGCAATATTAATCTATGAAAATAAACATGATTCTAATCTATATGAGTAGCCATGATTGCAAGAAGAAGAAGACAAGAAGATAGAGAAGTTGCAATATCCAAGCTTAAGTGCTCAAATCCTCCTCCAAAATTGCTCTCCAAACCTGCAGCATAACAATACTTAAAAAAAGATGATATGATTGATGATTACCAAATGAGAAGGAGATATTTTTCTTATATAGGAAAGTGAACGGTTGAGATTAAGAGGCAAAAAGAATTGATCAATGGTTGAGATTAAGAGGCAAAAACCCACTACTTAGGAAGATGTGATGAAAAAGGGATTTTTATTTAATTTAATTTAATTTATTTCCTTTTTCATCAAATAAAGTGCTTTAAGTGGAGATTTTTATTTATTTAATTAAAAGAGGGGTTTTCTTTCAATTAAATAAATTAGAAGAATTTTAT
>MU228069.1:760405-809177 GCA_018584345.1 Thuja plicata
CCATTTTAGAGCACCAATTTGGAAATGTGATCTATGAAAGCAAGAAACACTCAAGCTAAACACATGAGATGTTTATTTTAATTCCCAAAATCCAAATGTTATAGAGATCAAAAAAATACCTCAAATCTAATTCAACATGAATCGTTTTGTTGTTTATCCAAGCAAGTCCAAGCATTCCTCACGAACTTTCCAACAAGCAAGACAAGCAAACAAGCAAACAAACAAACAAGATATGTAATGTATATTCAACTTATATCAAATCCTAGGGTTAGATCTGAAAACCAATTGTTAGGAGAAATAATAACTAGCAAATAATCCAAATGACAACTCACATCATGCATTGAACCATGTGAAAAATAAGTGCAAGCTAATCATTAAATACCCTTTTTTTAATTTTGATTTTTGACCTAGTCAACAAGATCTGATTTGTTTGCTATTAATTCAGATCCCAAACCCTAAATACCAAAAAAATACCCCTATTAAAAAATAGAGAGATTTCCAAAAATGTCAAAATTTTAAAAATATCTTTTCATTTGTGCCCTAGGGAGCTATTTTTCCAAAATAGACTAGTTTTCATAAATTGATCAAATGAGCTATAATATTGCATCCAAATTTATAAATCAAAGACTAAACCCCCTGTAGAATTTACAGACCTTTCCGAAAATGTAAATTTTTTTGAAAAAGTTGTTGATTTGTGCTGAAAATTAAGGTTTTATGAAAAAAAAAGAAAAAATTATAAAAAATTCAAAATACCTCAGAAAATTCTAATTTTTTTATTGGAGCTTCTTTGATATGTCACTAACTTGAAAAAATAAATTTAGACCAAAAATCCAAGCCGTTTGAGAGCTATGATCAAATCTTTGAAAATCTAGGGTTTTCATCTCCAAGCAAATCTGCACAAGGGTTAGACTTGAAAAACTTCAATAAAATAACCATGTAAAGATTAGAAAATATGAGATCTGAATAAAATGAAGGAAAATAAAGAGCATCATGCCCCACGGTGGGTGCCAAAAATATGTGCTAAAATGTTGACACACTTCTATGAATCATTCCATCCAACGTTGCTCAAGAATGAGACCTCAAATATCGACTCATAGCTCTCTAGTCATGGAGTGCAAAGGTGTGAAATGGAGGCCCTCAGATTGACCTAACTAGTGCCTATGCAAGTACACCATGAAATGAGAGATTCAAATGCATGAAAATTAGATCTACTCTATATGATTGCAATGCATGAAAGAAAATTACTCTAAATGATAACAATGCATGATTAAATCTATGAAAGAAAATGCAAATGCAATATTAATCTATGAAAATAAACATGATTCTAATCTATATGAGTAGCCATGATTGCAAGAAGAAAAAGACAAGAAGATAGAGAAGTTGCAATATCCAAGCTTAAGTGCTCAAATCCTCCTCTAAAATTGCTCTCCAAACCTGCAATATAACAATACTTAAAAAAGATGATATGATTGATGATTGATGATTATCAAATGAGAAGGAGAAATTTTTCTTATATAGGAAAGTGAACGGTTGAGATTAAGAGGCAAAAAGAATTGATCAATGGTTGAGATTAAGAGGCAGAAACCCACCACTTAGGAAGATGTGATGAAAAAGGGATTTTTATTTAATTTAATTTAATTTATTTTCTTTTTCATCAAATAAAGTGCTTTAAGTGGAGATTTTTATTTATTTAATTAAAAGAGGGGTTTTCTTTCAATTAAATAAATTAGAAGAATTTTATTTAATTAAATGGGGGAAATTGAATTTAATTAAATAAGAGGGATTTTATTTAATTAAAAGGGAGAAATTACTTTAATTAAATAAGATAAATTTTATTTAATTAAAAAGAAAATTAAATCTTTTAATTATCAAAAAATGATCAAACCTTAGGAAATATTGAAATAATTGAATAATTGAATTAATTACAATTTGATCAAGGAAATTGATTTGAATTGAAAATATGTTCCAAAGCATTGATTCAGGTAATTTGATAAAATGATAAAATAATAAAATGGGGCCCAAAGTCTAGGTGACCATTTTAGGGTGCATACAGTATATGGTCAAGAATCCAGTATGTTATATTCTCACTTATGGCCTTTGGATAGCTCTATCGACAATTTTTTCTTCCTGAGCGATTGAGAGACCTCGCAACCACTCCCCTATATCTTCCTCTTCTTCCAAGACCAAGAGGACTTATTGGTACTAATGATAGCTAGTCTTTATATCCCAAGCAACAATGTTCAAATCATAAATTATATCCTCTTGGGTATTTTGAAAGTTAAGATCTGGTTGAATGATAGGAGGTAGTTCCTCCTGGTTAGGTATCACCACAGTTGGTAGAACCATAATTGTTCACAAAAGAAGGCATTTAAAAATAGGTCTACACTGTGAGTGCTCCCTAGTAGAGTCGCCAAAAATTTGTTACTGAATAGATTTTTGTCTCTCAAAAAATCCTTTATGGGAAAACTATACAGCCCTTCTTGAAAGACAAATGACCCTAACAGTTGGGTAAATGATTTGAAATTACTTCCCTTTGAATTAATCCTAGGTACAACTCCCTAGAGATATTTTATCATTAATATCTAATTCTGAAATTCAACTTTTAACCTGAAAGTTTTAGAAAGGTTACTTCAACATTCATAGATGAGAAGCATTGCAGAAATACCTTAATAAAGATAGCAGAACAATAAAGAAAGAAAAATCATATTTTTTCTTCTAGCAGATTGAATGAAAATAGATAACTAATCATTAGAAAGGCAACAACATATAGATAAAGTTCAGGAATTATGAATCAATAGATACATACATTGTAGAGTAAACAAAATGTCAACACGGGACACTTTTTTTTGTTTTCAAATGAAACAGATTTGATAAACTTAACTGTAATGTATTTCCCCAAAAAAACTACTAGACATGCAATCACATGGAATCTGTTCCTTCAAAATAGCATCGAATTTCTCTATATATGTTCCTCTAACGTTTCAAGAACAACACCTCAAAAAAAAATATCCTACTTCCTACTTAAGATTAGTCTCTTATTTTCTGAACCCTTCTAAATTTTGCAGCAGAAGTACTTATAGTATCGAAGCATTGAGAGGTCTCCTGAAAAACTTGACCTCTTGGGCAAACAATTATAAAATAAAATCAATAGAAAAGGACACATGTCCTTGAGAGTTTGCATGTTTAAACCAAATAAAAACTTATTATCTAAATATGGTTCTTTGTCCACAACATGACCCTCTCTTCCCACTAGACTCCCTCCTTCTTTGGTAACTGACTGGGTAGGTTTCCATTCTTTATACGCCTGGACCAGCTCTTTCGCAAACAACAGATGGGGTATCTTGGAATTCACTATGCGGGCCATTGAGGCCTCCTTACTCCACTTCAACTTCTTTACCTTCTCTGCGACACTGGGTAGTTGATCCACACACAGATATAACATTGATTCAATCCTATCCATTTGAGTTAGGTCTAAGGCCTTAGGATTAACCTTTTCTCTGATAATCTTTATTGCTGAGTCAAAGGCTTCCAGAGTGCCTTTCAATTCTTGTTCACTGTATACTGATGGATAAGTATAAGTGAAGTTAATGACCTTTAACTCGTTCAAGGCGGCTTTCTGAATTTGCTTAGCCTCGGATTCATATTCTTTGTTTTCTGTAATGGTGCCTCTTATGAGAGAGATATGCCATCTGATGTTCTTTCTCATAATGAAGAAAATGGATTCCTCGGCACCTTTCAGGGATTTTTCTACACAGAATTTGTTGAAGCCATACCTCTCTATCTCCTTAAACTTTGTCATTGTCGATACCCATTTTTCCTCCTCTCCATCCCAGACTTGTCACTGGGTTTTCAATTCTCCCATTACAGTTTCTGTATCATGGAGAATTAAATGTGAATCTTTGATATATTGTTAGCCACTACTAAGTACTTGGGACATCCACTCATCAATTGAGGAGACTAGTGTTCGACCCCTTTGAACTTGATTTAGAAAAACTTTAATTTTTGCAGAGTTTGGATCAAATACTTGTGGAGATTGGGTCACTGGCGTGGCGTCAAATTTGCAGAAAGTGTTTATAAATTGGGAGAGTGACACTATCGTCTATTTTAGTTCTTTCTTTTCCTTGATATCTTTCCATGATGTCATTAACATCTGTTGAGCCGTCTCTTTAAAAAGGTGATTCTTTCCTGCCCTATCCATAGTCCCTAATTCTAATTTAGTGACTTCAAAGTCTTTAGCTGCAACTTCCTGCTTCTGTTCCTTCGTTTTGTAGGTGGCTACTTCAGCCATCCACTTCCGAGTTTTAGTATCAACAAACATCCGTGTTGTGCTCTTAACTTTCTTGGCCTTGGGAGTCTTTTGAACATATTTGTTGACTATGTCCTGTATTGGAATAGATACCAAAACTAAGTTTTGTTTCTTGTTTACTGAAGTGGTTAGCCATCTTGGTGTGTCACTTGTTACAGCTGACTGTTTGTTTGTTTTTGTAGGAGTATCCATTAAATCCAAAGTCACATCATCAAGATCGAAAAGGTCTTTTCCTATTTTCTCATCTTCACCAATTTGATAGTTCAAATCCCCAAACTTGCCATCATCCAAGTTAATTGTCTCTGTGTTTTCCTAAGTCATCTTCTCTTTAACTTGTGACCAAGACTTTGACCTGGTAATTCGCTGAGGTGAGACTACAGGAGAAGGCTCTGCAATAGATTTCTTCCATGAACTCTTAGTCCGCTGCTTACCCGATGCACCTACATTATCAATTGATTTATGAGGATTAGAAATAGGGGAAGAGGAACATATAGGCAAAGATTTAACTTCAATTGACCTAGGACTAGAATGTTTTCTTCTTTCTTGCAGTCATTCTTCAGTTAATTGAAGTACATGTTGAAACCTGGGTTTTATGTCATCTTCCTCTTCTACTGACCAATCAATTTCATACTCCTTATTTTCCAGAGATCTTTTGAAATTAGGTTCAACCAAGTTTGAACCATCATCTGTCACGCCTTCCACATTAAATTGTAGTCTCATGGATAGAATCTGAGAAATACAGAGATGACTATCCTCTCTCTCCTTATCTTGGGACTCATCAGAACAATCCTCTCAGAAATCTTCTAAATGGGGAACATGGAACATATGGGACCTAAGTCTTAGATTTCCACTGGAAAAGTTTTTGTTATCAAAACCTGTTCTCTCTGTATAATACTTAAAACCAAAATGAATTAGGTTGCTCCCTATACTTACTGCATCCTCAATAGTATAACATGAGAATTTGCCTAGCTGTAATGGGAAAACCTTCTCCCATTCCTCTTCAGGTAGAAACCGTCTGAGTATTGTGGCAAGCTACCTACAGACCTCTGCAAAAATAAAGTAGTCAAAAGCATATCTAGGCAATCTTATAGGGGCCTCTTCAAAACCACCAACTCTCACATAAGTCAATCTAGAGAACTGGGTATAAAAACTCCCAAATTTAGTCACAAACTCTTGAGCCTTAGCACTCATTCTCCTGGTAGAATTCCCAGTGAACTCAAAATAGAGTTTACCCATAAAACTATCATGCACTCTCCTATAGTTCTAAATTACATTATTTATGTGAAGAATGGGGAAATACGCATAAACACACATGCCATCAGACCAAGGTTCATGAATCATCCCATCCCACTTTCGACTACAGGCTAAGCAATACATCAGATAAGAAGACATGAAAAAACTACACCTTGTGAGTTTGGAATTATTAAGTTGTTCCCTCATTGAACTGACAATTAATTTGGCCCAATCTAGCATCTGTTTTCCTTCTAACACAATTTGAATATAACATAACAACCAATCTGAGAAGAAGGACTCTGGCGACCCTCTGACCCTTTGTAACATTACCATGACATCACTAATATACCAGTGCACATGACTTCTATTATAATTTTTTGGCAAACAAGAACCTCCTCTTTGTGGGTTTATCAACCAATGGTTGGCCATAGAAGTGCGATTTGCATCCGTATTTTCTTTTAATTTAATATGGGACTGTGCAGGAGAAAAAGTAGAAAAAGTTTGCTCTGGAATTTGGAAAGCCAAAGAAACAATTTCCCTGTTTACAACTAACAAGACACTACCATATTTCTTAATAATAGACTCAGTCCTTTGATCATAGTTACAGATACATTCATGAATTAGCTTGGGACAAACAACTGCAGATTGGATGGAAGTAGCTATACACAACCCACTATGAAATATTTCCAAAGCAGGAACTTTCTTTTCTAAGTACCTAGAAAGTCTATCAAGGATTTCCTCAACATCACATCCTCCTAAATTTGTGTCTTTAACAATGGGGTTTTTGCAAACAAGACTAGAAATGCTTCCAAATAAGTGAAAAACAAACTTCATACGTGCAAAAACAAACAGACAACTGCCGCAGAATCTTCTGTATATTTTTCAAGCTTAAATTAAAACACTGCAGAGGGTGCAACCTGACTCACCTTGTTCTTGTAGATACTTCCGCACCCTGGAGCTTCTGAAAAAAACCCTTACCTTCAAACTAGCCGTATACAAACAATGACAACATTTCAAAATAATGAATGCTAAGAAGGGTTAAAATAGAGAATACCCAATAATTGATCATTAATTACCCATCTTTAAGGCAATAAAGGCTGAGGGGATGAAATGATAGTTTACACATGCAATTAATTAATACCACTCGCACAAACTTTCATGTTGTACAAAACCATCATGGATTTTACAGCTCAGATGCACTTAAATGCCGCCATTACTTACTCCTATTAAATTCTCTTTTCTGTAGGACCCACCGCTAAGTGATGACAAATCCCACTTTTTCTGCCCTGTGTCACCTTTTCAAAATCCTTGAACACTCTTGAACAAAGTTGAACCAAGTTCAAGGATGTTCTCATGTGTTCAGTAGTTTTCAAACATATTCCCATTTATTCATCTTCCTAGGTCTTAAAACTAAATATTCTGCACTATCATCACTGATGTTTCAACTTTGAAAAGTCAAAACTTCCTTACACCGCGACCATGAGACATTTTCTGTCCGTTCTATACATCTTCTATACCTTACAATAATGTGAATGACCTTGAAAAATCTTGAACACACATGAACTAAGTTCAAGGTTGTTCAAGGATGTTCAAGACCATTCAAACATGTTCAAGAAAAAGTGTTAGCAAATAATCTTCTGTCTTTCAAAACACGGTTGGACCACAAGCTGATATTTTTAGTGAGTAGTTTGAAACGAGGATTTTAGGCAGCTTTGAGACTTTCAAAAATATTATTGAGACTCTAGAAAACACTTAAAAGAAAAGGACAACGACTGAACTTGGACTAACAGTAAGCAAGGCTTGTATCTTTTTTGTGTTTTTCATGTTCCTTTATGGGGCTGCTGAGTAAAATCTCATGGAGATTTGATATTTTCAAATAAGAATACTTGTCATAGGTGTCTTCATCTGCATGTTTTGATTAAAGGTCACATGTCCACTCATGTTCAGATAGTTGAGTAGGGTTAACATCTTTTCATAACCCACTTACGATGCAATCTTCAAGTTGGTGCACAGTTTCCAAGAAAAATTGACCTTTTTTCTAGAGGTGGCACGAGAAAAGGCACAAGCTTTTAAAAAGCAACAGCTGGTGGTGTGTACACATTTAAATGCATTAATTCATATGAGTGGGATATAATGACATTAACTACTGGAGCATGTGTATAACACATAGCAAAAGGACTTTTAACATATTAAAATCCAGAAATATTCCTCATAAATCACATTACGAATTTTGATGTTGAAGATTATAGCAATTTGAACACTAAACATTTACAGACTTTTAGCAATTTTTAGAGAATAAAGATTTGATAATTTGAGGTTGGCTTCAAGTAATTCATGTGTAGAGAGGCTTAACAACATTTCTAACATGACAAGGGCACAAAGAGAAAGTATGGTGACAGATATGGGTAGAGAAAGCATTTCTATGGAGGCTTTTGGGTCCCATGATTATGTATATATTTACGTTGGAGGTGCATCTTATGAAAGTTATGCAATGCAACCAAATCTGATTTATGCCAAAAAAAAGTCAAGGGACAAAGGCCTGACCAAACATATAGTAGTTCTGGCGCATGTTTTTGAAGAAATTTTTCATCCTAACCTACGAAAATAGATCAAGACCATATTGGAAGGCACTTAGTAATGGATATCGGTAAGCAGAAAGAAGCTAGAATCTATTTCTCCCACCATCAGGCTTTGGAAATGTGGCCTCCCATAATACATGGTGCCAAGGATTCCACATTGCCCATAATTCATCTAGCTATGTGTAGATAAATTTGATGCAAAAAATGGCATCATCCAGGGTTCAGAGATGAAGGTGATTATCATCCCTGCAACTATTCGTGACATGCTATACATTCCTCAACCCTCTCCCAGTATTGAAGCATTTATCATAAAAGACTTAGAATCATATTGTAGCACAAGGAGGGATGCTCATACCTTCTACAAGACTTGCTTCAACAAATACTCACTAAACAATGCGTCACCCAAGTTTCCTTTGGGAATCAAGGGTCTTACTCATGATACCATGTAGGATGTGTGATCTATACTTTCTTTTGTATATGGTTTTGAGCATGATTTTAATCTCCAGCCCTTTCAAATGGGTATGCTCTTCAAACTACGCAAGCAAAAAGAGCCTTTCTAGTATGATTTTGTTGAAAGAAATTCTTTCCCAGCTTACCCGCTTCGGCCAAGAATTCACTTTCCACCTTCTGTCTTTTCTGTTGCATATGTTTTTGTGTCAGAACTCTACATACTTTGGTCATTTTATGAGTCTTTCCACCCATGATGCTAATGGCAGGAGGTTTATAGTAACCATGTGGACCTACATTGTATCTTCCACATATGATTTTTACACCTTCTCTCAGTTTTTCTTGGTTCCTGCAGTGTGTGATTTTCAGGGATGGAATCCCATGTCTCCCCCGCGTTTCACCAATGATCAAATGAGCTAGATAACTACTTGTCATTGAAAATGTGAATGGTTTTTTGGGGTAGATTTTGCAGTATTGCGAGTGCGTGGATTCATGGAGGAGCCTTTTCACCTACCATTTTGCATTTCAAACCGCACTCTAGCCTTAGAGATTTTAAGGAAGTTAGTAACTATTGAAGCCTGTATTAGTTCAGGAAAGAGCGACCAAACAATAATCTGAGGGCGGGAGACTTTGGGGCTATTTACACTAGAAGGAAAGAATGGTGTCGAGGGAGTGCTAAATTTAAATTTGCTGCAAATTGGCCTCCTTCTAATTGATAACAAATGGATTTTTGACCTTGATGGTTGCCTAAGTAAGAGGAAGAATATCATCACTCATATGGCCCATGAGTTGGGATACTCACATGAGTCTAAAGTCATTAGACCCAAGTTTTTACATTGATCTGGCACAGGTGCCTAAAGGTGAGTGTCTTCCATTGCACAAGTTTTATAAGCTAGATGAAGATGCAGATCCATCCAAGAAAATTATAACCAACATATAATGCATGATGGATGAAGATGACTGGTCAGAGGAGAAGCGGTTAGCTTTCTAGATTTATAGGCAAGAAGTTTCCCAACTGCGAACTAATATTGGCAATTACTCTATGGATGAGCAATTCTAAAGGCTTTTGGTGTTAATAATAACTGAGAGGGGGGGGGGGTGAATCAGTGGCTTAAGAAATATTCCAATTAATCAACCCAAAAACTCAGTACCACAATATTAAGCCTCTAGTTATCTTCAGTCTTATAAGATGAATGCCTTCAAATATAATTATCAAATTACTAATGCTCGGAATACTTTGTTAAACCTTATTTTGAATGTTTACCAAATAGCAGTCTTTCAACTTACTGAAAAATAATAAATTATTTAGAGTATACCAATCAATCCATATTAGCTATGTGTAATGCAAAATACTAAAGTAATGACTCATAAACACATTGACACATGGATTTTTAACGTGGAAACCCTGTTAAGGGAAAAACCACTTGGGACCGGTAACCCAAAATTTTCACTCTTCTAAAGTGAGGTCGGTGAAGAGCCAACCTTGTTAAAGGTTACAAACACACTGTTAGGTGTGACCTTGTTAGAGGATTTAAAAGATTAGTTTTTCACTTGATATCAGGAATTTATATGCTACCTTCCTTGTCCAAACTCTTCTGGTTTGTCAAATGGTATCTGGAATCTCATGTTATCTTCATATTCAAACTTTTTGATACTCCTTAGGATGTATCTCAATATAGAAAGGATCTTTAAATCCTTCTCGGTTAAGATACTTTCTGAATCAATGGTTAAACTGAAACAATATGATCTATTCACATTTACAAATTATACTTGCAAATTTTTAGATCTATTGTAAGCTCATAAAACCAATTTGATCAATATATATTTTCAATACCTTTGCTCCACTTTTGTTCTGCTCGGTGATGCTATGCTCTGTTGCTCGGTGTCTATAGAAATCTTTAGCTCTTTCCTCATCTTGATTGATAAGGACTATATGAATTTATTCTTCATTAGTTTCTCTCTAGCATCCTCTTTTTCATTCAATCCCATTCTCTCATAATGAATTAAGTTGTCTCTTTATAGACATGATATCACCATTTCTAGGTTCTTGATTTTGTTGATCTTGGTGTGATCCACAATCTTAACCAATCTGATTTAAAGAAAAAATCTTGTTTTATCTCACAGAGATCTTCATGCCAACTGGATGAAATAGCTTTAAATACTTTACTTATCTCTAGATTTATCTTGTCATTGAAAACAATGATAACTACCAGTTAAGTCTATATTATCTCTGCCAGCTAGATATTTTTTCGTTTCAGAACTCCAGTTAACTTTCGGTGTTCTAACTCTTTGATAGCTTTGGTCAACACTCCAGTTCTCCTCAGGCTTCTTCGTTGGGTTACACTATTATTATAGCCATCGGGTATGCTTGTGATTCTTCTTGTTGGTAATGCTCATCGCTGTTCTTTCTCGGGCATCACAGTGACTTGACTTTCAGTTATCTTTGTTCGTCGGTGTTTGAAGTCACATAGTGAATGCTTGTCTTTTATGCATTACTAAAAGTAGAATCCTTTTCTCTCTGATTCTCTAAAGTCTTTGACACTTTGATTATAACCAATTGGATTATATCAAGTTGACATCAATGACAATACAATCCATTAACTGATTTAATGTTTTGCATTATCTCTCTGCATTTTGGTGAGCAACTTAACATATTCAAACATTCAATCAGTTACATGTCATCAATCTCTCCCTTTGGCATTCATGGAAATACACTACATTATCACACTATATTATTACTAATACAATATGAAATATAACAGTTTCATCAATCTTTCCTATTGTAACTATTACAAATGTCTGGCTTTCGGTAGCTCTAAATAGCTTAGATTTGTTTCTTGCAGAGTAGTTTTCTTCAATATTTAATCCCTTTATTGGATAAATGTAGCATCTTTTGTCTCTATTCTGATATGTGCTTTGCCTTGACTGATCCTCTTCTTGATAATATCTTTTTCCTTTGACAACAATCTCTCTCTTTGTTTGAACTCTCTCCCTTTGTTATTTCTCTCCCATAGATGGATATTCATATGTAATCAATTTCTCTCCCTTTGAATATTGATTAACTCTTCCTTTTGATTCTCAGGTACTTCTCTTCATGGATAATGATATAATATTTTCTTATCAATGAGATAATCTCTCCCTTATGATAATGAATCTCTCTCCCTTATGATAATGAGATAATCTCCCCCTTTGACAAAAATGTCAAACAAGTTTCTTCTATATCATCTTTCATCCCTTTATATAATATATTCCTTGAATTTCCCTATCCATCATCAATACAATGTCTCTGGTATTCGGTGCAGATTTGTACCTTGTTGTATACAGATGTATCTGTTGATGTTCATTTTAGTGTTTGCATCAACATGAATGATCTTTTGATTATGTGTAGGCTGATGCAGCCTTCTAGTCAGCTTACTGACCGATAGACAAGGGTTGGATCCCTAGTATCTGTCTCAGGTACTCAAATGTATCTTTTGGTAATGGCTTGGTGAATATATCAGCTAATTGTTCCTTTGATTGAACATATTCCAGTATCACCTCCTTTGCTTGCACTTGTTCTCTTAGATAGTGATACTTGATAGCAATATGCTTAGTCTTAGCATGCATGAATGAATTCTTAGAAATGTTAATTGCACTGGTATTATCACAATAGATAATTACTGGTTCAAGAATCTTCATATTCATACCAACTAGTAACTGTTTGATTCATGCAATATTGGAGAAATTTTCAGCAGCAGCAACATACTCTGCTTTTGTAGTAGACTAAGAGATGCATCCTTGCTTCTTGCTGATCCATGTGACAAGTCTATCACCCATGAAGAATGATCCTCCAGTTGTGCTCTTTCAGTCATCAATGTTTCTAGCCCAATCAACATCTATATAGACTTGTAGCTCAAATTTTCCTTCTCTTTTATACCATAAGCCATAGTCCTTGGTGTTCTTCAGATATCTCAGAATTATCTTGATAGTAGTCATATGTGATTCCTTGGGATTAGTAGAGAATCTTGCAACTATTCCAACTGCATGTGCTATATTTGGTCTGGTATGAACAACATACATTAGTTTGCCAATCATTGATCTATACAAGGTCTAATTTACCTCATTTGATTTGTCTTATTTTGTCAGCTTACATCTGGTAGCCATAGCTGTTCCAACTGGCTTGGAATCTTCCATCTTGAATATCTTCAACACTTCCTTGATGTATTTGGACTGAGTGATATATATGCCTGCATCTTTTTGAAGAATCTGTAGACCAAGAAAGAATTTGATCTCCCCAAACATAGACATTTCAAATTCTTTTCTCATTTAATTAGCAAAGGATTTGCATATCATTTCATTTCCCCCAAAAATGATATCATCAACAAAAATTTCAGCAATCAGAATATTACCATCGGTATCTTCTTTTAAGTATAGATTGCTATTTTCACTTGTTCTTACAAATTTTATGCTAATGAGATAGGAGTGAAGTCTTTCATACCAGGATCTAGGTTCTTGTTTCAATCCATACAAGGATTTAGGTAGTCCACATACCATGTTTCTCTTGTCTGGATCAACAAACAAACCCTTCTGGTTGTTCAATGTATACCTCTTCTTCTAGTATTCCATTTAGGAATGCAGATTTGACATCCATCTGGTATACCTTGAATCCTTTGAATTCAGCATACGCAAGTAAGATTCTAACTCCTTCTAGTCTGGCAACGGGTGCAAAGGTTTCTCCATAATAATTACCTTCCTCTTGTGCATACCCCTTGCATACTAACCTTGCTTTGTTTCTTGTGACCTCTCCATTCTCATTTAGCTTGTTTCTGAATATCCATTTGGTATCGATGACATTCTTGTCATCTAGTCTTAGTACTAGTGCCCATGTACTATTATTCTCAATCTGTTCTATTTCTTCATTCATAACACTGACCCATTCTTCATTCTCAAGTGCAGTATTAACGGATTTAGGCTCAAAATCACAAAGTAAACATCAGTGTTTAGTGACTTACTTCTTGTTTTCATTCCAGCCTTCTTGTCTCCTATAATTTGATTATGTGGATGATGTCTTCTGACATACTTGGAAATTTTTGGTTCAGCTCTGTGTTCATCATTTTGATCTCAATTGCTTGGAAAATCATCTTGAGGATTTTCCTGATTTTCTGTAATTGCAGCCTGATGCTCGGGTGCAATGTTCTATTGCTCGAGAGAGATACACTGTTGCTCAGGTAGAGCGTTAGGTTCTATATAAACAAACCTGTTGTAGTCCTTTGGTTCTCTTTTGCTTTCCTTATCATTCTTTTCTGCAAATTCATCTATTTTCACATTTGCACTTTCAATGATTTTGTTAGATGACTTGTTAAGACATTTATAAGCCTTGATTTTGGTTGAATACCCTAGAAAGATAACTTCTTAACTCTTGGAGTCAAGTTTTCCATTTCTATCATCCTTCAAAATATAACATTGACTACCAAAGATTCTGAAGTAACTTACATTGGGTGTATGACCATACTAAAGCTCATAGGGTGTCTTCTTTGTGTCCTTCTTCAATTGTACTCTGTTTAATGTGTAGAAAATAGTATTGACATCTTCCCTCTAGAAATTTTGAGTGATGCTCTTCTCAATCATCAATGTTCTTGCATAGTCAACAATTGATATGTTTCTCCTTTCAGCAATTCCATTTTGATGTGGTCTTCTCAGTGCAGAAACCTATCTTTTCATCCCATGCTCATTGCAATAGTTAGTGAATTCATTTGAAGTAAATTCCCCTCCTCTACCTGACCTTAAGCATTTCAATTTCATTTCACTTTGTTTTTCTACCATAGCCTTATACCATTTAAACATCTTGAATGCTTCATATTTATCTTTTAAGAAAATGACTGTCATCATTCTAGAATAATCATCAACAAAGAGAATGAAATAGCTATCTCCACAGTAACTCTTTGTCCTCATGGGTCCACATAGGTCAATATGGACTTATTCAAGAATTGCATTAGATGTATGGGTTTTACTCTTGAAACTAGACTTTGTCATTTTACCTTTTTGACAATTCTTGCACATGATATGCTCGGGCTTAGTCATGCTTGGTAAGCCTCTGACATTCCTTTTGTTTCTTATCTTTATCATGCTATCAAAATTCACATGACACAATTTTTTGTGCCACAACCATGTGTCTTCATTTCTATCCATTAAACAAGTGGTGTTAGTGTCATCAAGATAGAAAAGGTTACCTTTTGTCTTCTCACCGATTCTAATCAACCTTCTTGATTCATTGAAGATATTTGCCTTCTTATTCTCAAAGGATACTCTGTGACCTATATTGTTCAGCTGTCAAACACTTAATAGATTATAATTCACTCCTTTTACCCATTAAGCATTTTCACATTTGATCAGGTTATTCAACATTATAGTTTCTTTACCTTCAACTGGATAAGGTGTATCATTACCCATTCTTACTGAACCACCATTATAGTATTCAAAAGTCTCAAACTTTTGTTTATCACCAGTCATATGGTGAGTGCAACCACTATCTATAATCCAGACATCATTCTTACTAACCTTAGATATGAGTGCAATTTGTACATACCTTTCTTCTTCTTCGTTTGAATCATCCTTCATGGCTACAAATACCATCTCAATGTCTTCTTCTGATTCAGTGTCAGTGTCATCAACTCTATTCTCAGCTAGGTAACAAGATTTCTTCCCTTTGTCCTTGTAGTCTCGGGTATCTCTTTTGTCAGATTATCGGTTGCTTTGGTAATCTATGTTATCACCTCTATCAAACTTCTTCTTGTACGATCTGTCATTACTTTTGTCATCTTTTCTTTTGTTTGGACATCTTGCAGCAAAGTGTCCAACCTCTTTACAATCAAAACATACAAGTAGTAATTTACCTTTGTATCTACCTTTGCCTCTCTGCAATCTTCTTTCCATTAGTGCTTCAATCTCATCAAGTCCTTGATCCTCATTATCACTTTCACTATCATTTCTAATAGCATGTCTATGACTTGAATTGCTTATTTTCAAAGAAGATTTGAATGCAAATTCTATAGATGGTAAGACACTATTATCAAATTTATTCATCTCAAATGAAATCAGTCTACCAATTAGACTACGTAGAGTAATTGTATTGTTTGCAACTGCTCTCATTTCTTGAATAGAAAAGACTCTAATAGCATATACAAGTAGTAAGGTTCTCAAGATTTTACTTACCACTGTCTCCTCTTCATGTACACCTGCAACTCCTCGGATAGCATTGACTACCTCTTTAATTCTATAGCTATACTGAGTGATATTTTCTCCTTCTTTCATCCTTAGGTCATCAAACCTCCCTCTTAGGCTTTTTGCCTTGGCTCTTAGTACATTAGCATCTCCTCCATGTACTAGCTTCAACTTATCCCACATTTGCTTTGCAGAGGTGCAAGTTTTGACATCTTCAAACTCAACATCAGAGAGTGATGAGGTAATTTCTATCATCATGCAATTATGCTCATGCTTTTCTCTTAATTTCTCAAGAGTGTGAGGTCTTGTAGGCAACATGTATTCAATATCAAGGTATTGAGTAACATCATTTACAATACTTGATAGGTGGTCTTATCCTACTTTTCCATGATGCAAAGTTGTCTTTATACAACTTGGGCACATCTCATTTGTTCATCTTGTGATCTTTTGCTTGAGTTGTTAAACTCCCTTTCTAAGCACACAAGATCTGATACCAATTGTTAGTAATAACTGAGAGCGGGGGGTGAATCAGTGGCCTAAAAAATATTCCAATTAATCAACCCAAAAACTTAGTACCACAATATTAAGCCTCTAGTTATCTTCATTCCTATAAGATGAATACCTTCAAATATACTTATCAAATTACTACTACTCGGAATGCTTTGTTAAACCTTATTTTGAATGTTTACCGAATAACAGTCTTTTAATTTACCGAAAAATAGTAAATTATTTAGAGTATACCGATCAATCCATATTAGCTATGTGTAATGCAAAATACTAAAGTAATGACTCATAAACACATTAACACATGGATTTTTAATGTGGAAACCCTGTTAAGGGAAAAACCACTTGGGATAGGTAACCCAAAATTTTCACTCTTTTGAAGTGAGCTCGGTGAAGAGCCAACCTTGTTAAAGGTTACAAACACACTGTTAGGTGTAACCTTGTTAGAGGATTTAAAAGATTAGTTTGTCACTTGATATAAGGCATTTCTATGCTACCTTCCTTGTCCAAACTCTTCTGGTTTTTCAAATGATATATGGCATCTCTTGCTATCTTCATGATCAAACTTTTTGATACTCCTTAGAATGTATTTCAATATAGAAAGGATCTTTAAATACTGCTCGGTTAAGATAATTTCTGAATCAATGGTTAAACTGAAATAGTATGATCTCTTCACATATACAACTTATACTTGCAGATTTTTAGATCTATTGTAGGCTCATAAAACCAATATGATCAATATATGTTTTCAATACCTTTGCTCCACTTTTGTTCTACTTGGTGATGCTATGCTCTGTTTCTCAGTGTCCATAGAAATCTTTAGCTCTTTCCTCATCTTGCTTGATCAAGACTATATGAAGTTGTTCTTCATCAATTTCTCTCTAGCATCCTCTTTTTCATTAAATCCCCTTCTCTCGTAATGAATTAAGTTGTCTCTTTATAGACATGAAATCACTGTTTCTAGGTTCTTAATTTTCTTGATCTTGGCGTGATCCCGCAATCTTAGCCAATCTGATTTAAAGAAAAACTCTTGTTTTATCTCGCAGAGATCTTCTTGCCAACTGGACAAAATATCTTTAAATCCTTTACTTATCTCTAGCTTTATCTTGTCGTTGAAAACAATGATAACTACCAGTTAAGTCTATATTTAGCTCTGCCAGCTATATATTTTGTTGTTTTTGAGCTCCAGTTAACTTTCAATGTTTTAACTCTTTGATAGCTTTGGTCAACACTCCAGTTCTCCTTAGGCTTCTTCGTCAGGTTACACTATGATTCTGGCCATCGGGTATGCTTGTGATTCTACTCATTGGTAATGCTAGTCGGTGTTCTTGCTCGGGCATCAAAGTGACTTGAATTTCGGTTATCTCTATTCTTCGGGTTCCACTAGCCATCGGTGTTTGAAGTCACATAGTAAATGCTTATCTTTTATGCATTACTAAAAGCATAATCCTTTTCTCTCTGATTCTCTGAAGTCTTTGACACTTTGATTATAATCAATTAGATTATATCAAGTTGAAATCAATGACAATACAATCCATTAACTGATTTAATGTCTTGCATTATCTTTCTGCATTTCGATGAGTAATTTAACATCTTCAAACATTCAATCAGTTACATGTCATCACTTGGATGTTGCACATAAAGATGAAGAATTTTCAGGGCCAAATCATCCTCCATCTTCAAGTGGTACTGATGTAGAAAAAATAGTTCCCATGATGATCCTACCAGCTGTGATGGTTATAACTCCTTCTATTCAGCCCACATAGGTTTCAATGACCTTGGGTCCTTCAACAAGACCAAGAACTCAAGGAAGCAGGAAGAGAACTAACATTGCTGCCCCTTTGTCATAGAAAGTTGCAACCATTGTTATGCCCCCAACATTAAATAAGAAAAATATTAGCAGTGTGAGAAGTGCCTCGATAGCAATTCTTTCCACATCCACACTGGCCACATCAATAATTTAGGTACACTTTTCTTCCCCTCTTCTCAATATGGGTCTCTTATTTCTTCCCCTGCGCCTACCAATACTTCCACTCCACCCTTAATTGCACCAATTCCACCTCTTCTTTAACAAGCACTCAACTAAGCGTGGCCACAATTTTTGCTTCCACCATGGCATCGATTGCACCTGTTAAATTGATCGCCCCTGTGCTCAGTCTATTTTCCACACCTGTAGCGACAATAGAATTAAACTTCAACACCACTATGTTGGTGTTCTCAAGCTCAATCCCCTCTTTCCTACCTCTTTTCTCATCAGGCATAGTTTCTACTCCTACTCATCTCCCTCCAATGCTGCAAAACATCACTCCACCTTCTTTTTTTGTCATGATATTGCCACTACAAACTCAGGCACTACTACAGATTCCTTATGCACTTACACCTGGTGCACCATTTTTTGGGCCATATACCCCTACTTATGCAGACCTATAGAAACAAATCAATTTAGGAAAGTTGGCCAGGTCTCAGTGAACCCAAAAGAGAAGGGCAAAGGACGCATTGAGGCTCATTGAGCCTAGGGTGCAGTCTTTCTTTAAGAAAGATCAACAACATCTACTATCTGCATCCTTGCAGCCCAAAGTAATCAAGCCAATGGGTGAGATGACACTAGATGATTCTATAGTTCAAGACCATGGTGTTGATCTTAGTTCTTTGCAGCTAGAGGATAGGTTGGTGCTTGTAGAGGAGGCTCAGAGGATTGTTTCCTTTGACTACATGAAAAGGGCCAAGAGGCTAGATAAAATATCTGTGGAGCTCGACACAGTCAAAGCCACAAATGATCACCTGAAAATCAAAGATAAATATTTAGAGGCATAGATTATACAAATCTGAGTGTCTGTAAAGAAAGAGAAGATAGAGAAAGATGCTTTACAAAATCAGGCCTAAGACATGACAAAAAAATTTCAATAAGAGCAACAAGAAAAGGACTAAGCTTTGAAGAAATTAACTAAGAAAGAGTTTGAGCTAGCCCAATTACAAGCTAGTCTTCAAAGTACAATACTACTCTAGGGTGAGGTAAAGATGCTAGCTATTGAGAAGGAGCATATTTAAAAGGAATTAAGTGACTCACAAACACTATTGGCTAATGAATAAAGCTTAAGGGAGACTGAGCTTAAGGAATTAGAAGACAAGTTTCTAGAGGTGAAAGAATCAAGGTGTAATCTAGAGGACTCCTTGGTTAAGGAAAATGAGGATTTATCTTAAATAAATGAGCAGATACAAGAGCAAAGTGCGGAGATGGTAGAGTTGCATGTAAAGTGAGAAACACAGAACAAAATGTGAAAGTTTTGAAAGAAAATCTAGTTGAAAAGGAAGCATAGAACACGTTGCTAATGTAGGGATCCTAGGAACCTCCCCCAACTCCTATCGATCTCTTTCCTATTTTTGAATGTATTCTTTCTGTGGAGTGGGAAAAAATAAAACAATTAACTGATTCTTTCTGGCCTACCTTTAGATTTTTGAGCGAGGCTCATTATTTGTCTGCCGAGGTTAAGCCAACCTTTGAGAACTTCTCCAATTTTGTAATGCCCTAGATTTAGAGTGTTCAAATGTTTGCAAGATGGATATACGTGACATCATACCAAGAGGTAGCTGATGCAGGTTTTTTGGACCAAAATAATTATATACTATCAATCATTTCAATAATCAACTGCCATAAGTGTTGGAATTGGTTCCTAATGATGTTGTTGGAATTCATGTTTTGTCACTGATGTCAACATATGTTTCTATGGAGGAAGAACAAACTGGTTAATACTATTGCTTTATGACTGAAAGAGGTGTACGAGTACTATACGGTTGAATCAGAATGAGTGAAGATAATAATGTGTACAGTGATGTGTGGTGATCTTATTCCTAAGGTCACATGACTCAATAGTGTGTATTATATGAGTTACAGATGTTTTAGTGAAGACTGGATACTGGACTGTGACTGTGATGTTTGACAGAGTTAGTCTCTATGTTTTGAATATAACTTTTGAGGGATGTGGATTCAGGTTATGCGAGCTTAAGGGATGACAAAAGGCATGTTAAGGAATATTTTTTATGGGCCTCTTGTTGTATTATTGTTGGTGAAATCATCATTGGCGTGTATTCTGGAGGAGACCTATTTGGGGCCGACTTCAGAGATGTATCGTGTATTATGGATTGCAAACGTGGATTACAAATCTGGGATTATATTTGATGAATTATAATTGATTTTTACTTATTATAGCTTCCAAACTTCTCTATCTTTATATTCTCCTTCTCTTCATTTATGTCTGTCGATAGATCAACTATAGTATCCAGGGTGCTAACCTCTCAAAAACTTGCTAGTTCTTATTCTTTCTTCAAATGTATCTGCATTGATTGCATATGGGGAATATTTAGTTCTTGCAACTCAAGAAACTCTAATCTCAGCTTATCTTCCTCATGTCTCAATGAGATCTAAATTCACATGAGTTCCTGTATCTTTGAGTAATATGTGTAGAATTCTCCAGGTTTAGTAGTTAACTTTGCAAGCTACTCAGTCATCTCTTTCTTAGTATCTGCCTCCTTCTTCTCAATGTCCTTGGTATAATTAGAAAGAATAAAGACTTTTTGAAACAATGAAATGATGGACTACAATTGTTCTTCAACTTTGGAACATAACTCAGAAAGAGTTACCTTTACTATAGCAATATTTTGCAGTAGGTCCTCCATCAATTTCTTCTTTGTTGATGCATTGTGAATCTTCAACATGTATTCTGTCATGTCCTTGTTCGGTCCTTTGATTTGTTGGAGGATATTTCCAACTTGGTCTAGTAGTGGATCAGACTCATCAATGGTAACTTAAGTAATAATCTCTTGGAAAACTTCTTTGACATATTCTAGTATATCTACCTTCTTCTTCTTCTGCAATAGCTTTTCCTGTTCAGCTTTTCTTCCAACTAACTTGGCATAGAGAGCCAATTCCTTAGGATTCATTTTGTTGGTGTCTCCTGCTGGTATTATGATAGGCTCTTTCAAATCAATGATTTTCTTCCTTTTCTTACTCTTCTTCTTCTCACTCAATTTTCTCTCTCTAGTAGAGCATTTAGAACATGATGCCATTGTTGCATCTAGTGACTCAGTATGGTGACCAACTATGCTCTCCTCTGGCTTAACTTCCTCTTGTTGTTTTGTTTCCTATTTATCTACATGCTTGCCTTTTTTATTTGATTCCTGCAACATTTCTTTTTTTGTGTCTTGTGGCTTTGGATCATTCAGAACATTGAATGTGTCAGTCATTGGTGTGTTCAACTCATGTCCTTCAGTGTCAGTTGGAGCTTCCAACTTGGTATCCTTCTTATGTTCAGTCTCGGTAGCCTCTGGCTTATCAACATTTACATTTCCAGCGTCAAATGGTGGCTTAGTTTCCATAACTTGTGCTACTTTACTGGTACCAATCTACATAGTAGAATAACTTTGTACTTGTACCAATACGGGATCAATACTCTATAATGATACTACATCTACATCCATATACTCGGTGTCTAGTACTTGAAATTCCATTACATATTCATCCTTTGACAACTCCTTTGCATGATCAATATCCTTCGATGTATCTTCAATGATTACTTCTGCATTATCAATGGTAAGATCAATTGGATCTACTTGGCTTGTGCTTTCCTTTACTTGATTAGTGATGGTTTCACTTTGATTCTTTGTTGCGTCAGGTTTCTCAATATTATATATGCCAAATATATCTCTCCACTTTGCATCAATTTCCCTATCCATAGATAGTATATCTCCATTCATGATTCTTAGGGCTCTTCCCTTGATTATAAATCTTCTTGCATGTTTCTATAGTGCTTCACTAATCTCAAATGGTGTGAGGTCAGGAACGGTATGTACAAGTGACCTCTCTCTCATTTCTCTTTCAACATTAAGTGCATACTTCCATCTTGCATCAATATTATTATACAATTCTTCTGGCATCTTATTTTCTATCTTTATTGGTGTCAATCTGTATCTCATTAAGATTATCACAATATCTTCTTCAATATTTTTCTTATCTTCATCATTCCTTTTCTCTTAATTTTCTTGCCTAAAAGCTCCAAGTCTTCCTGTATTCTTTAGGTCTTCTAGAAAATCATCTAGACTTCATGGAACTCTTTAAAAATATGCTATAGGTATTGACTTAGCTTCCTTATCTGATTCAGTTTCACTCTCATTCTCAAGTATTAACTTCCTCCGTGAACGTACAATTGGTTTTCCTCCTTAGGTTCTCATGTATATTTTACCTTTCAGTTGAGCTATCTCTGCAACTTCCTTTTCTTTTGGTTTCATTGAAGATCTGGTGTTTCTTCCAGCACCTCTCTTGCTCGGTGAAGTTACAAGTGCAAGTTGTTTGTCAGCAACAACAATAGCTTGCTCATCATTTTTTGTCTTTAACACTTGTTTCATCCACTCTTAATGTCTTGGATAGATTATCAATCATTTTTCATGTCTTCTTGACTGCTTTAGGTATCACAATGTTCTGCCTATCCTTACTTTCACTTCTTCATAAGTTCCATACCTCTTATCTTTGGGATCAACAGGTTTTGCATGTAGTACTTCAATCTGTTGTGATCCAATATCAATATCCAATTCATATCCCATCGGTTGTATCCATTAACTTTTAGGCTCAACAACCTTGATAATACAAGTATTAGTGACAACCTCAAAACATATATTATCTTGATACTTTGCAATCAGTTGAGGTGGTATCCTATACCTCTTGTGCATTCTTGCTTGGAAATTTAGAAAATATTCAAACATGATTGCATCAATATTACCTCCTAAACTCTGTATATACTCATTTATCTAATAAAGAATAGGTCTTTCAGGGATCCAAACTACATCTCCAATAGAGGGAAATGAATTCTGACAATAGAAGAAAATATATACCAATAATGAACCAAACTTCAGCGTGTTAGTCTTTGATTTTCTAATTGTGTTCATATTGTCTTTTAATTGCTTCAGTATGATTTCACAAACATCCAATTTAAGTCCTTTCTTTACTAGCTTTTATGCCAGATCCACTACTCCACATGATACACTAACCACTCAAGATGATTGGAACACTCGGTATGATAAGATTTACAAGCATACCGTAACTCGGGGTCAGTCACTATGGATATCCTCATCCCTCTGCCATCCCATTGTGCTTTAGTGAGGTCGATGAGCTTACCCTTTTTTATTTTCTTAGTGGCCTTGGGCTTGTCTCTGATGGGGAATCTAGTAATGATGTGCAATATGTCCTTAGTGATCTTGACAGGTTCATCCAACTGCATGAATTGGTCATGTACTCGGATGAGTACCATTCTTATCCATTCTATCTTAAAAACCCTTGGTAAGTGAATAGTGTGTCAAACTTTTTGATTCTAGGTGAATATGCTCATCCTTTACTTTCTCATTCTTGCACAACTTGTTGAATGATGTATCTATCTCCACTTCACATAAATATTCAATCTTACAATGTATAAATGTGTGAACATCTTCAATTAATAATACTCTTGGTGGTATCAAAGATAGGGCTCCCGTCATATCTGTTTCAGCGGCTTTAGCTGGGGGTAACTTGTATTTCAAATTCATTGGTTTTGCCTCCTTCACAACTATAGGTTTTTGTAAATTTGGTGCCATGAATAACTTCAAATACTTTTATTAAACAAACTATGGCATTCTTTGATAAAACACAACTTTGTAAACTCAACTTGGAATGAATTAAATATCTCAAATGTTTCTCAATACTCTTGCAAAGATTCAGAAATACTTCATAATCACTTGAATTCACTCAGGTTAGTCTCTTTGCAAATGTGTTCAACGTTCTTCTGATAATGTTAGGTTAAAATGATTTGCAAAATGACCTATTTATACCTTTTTTATAATTAGGGTTTCCAATAGCTCTATTAATGTGCATTAAATGCGCTTTCTGAGTCCCTTTTTAAATTTATACCGACTGCATAGTTACTTTGCTCGACCAAGTTAAACAAAATAACTATATATAACAATATTCATCCAAAACTTATACAACTTATCTAATTGCATCTCAATATGCTAATATGGATCTTAACTCTAATTCTAGGAAGTGAAGTAGGATTTATTATAAGCATGCAGTTCCTACATACCTCTCACCGACTAGGTGGAGCTTGATGCAACCAACTCAGTCGAGATGGTGCAGTCTGTGCTTCTAGATGATGTCCCTTCATCTTGAGTCCTTTTCCTCCAGATTATGTTCATTTTTTCTCTGATTTACTTAACAGTAGTAGGGGCTTTCTCTTTAGGTTCATCTTCGGTTGATGCATCACCTCACTATCTAAAATTCCTCACAAGGTGTCCTACCTCATGACAATATAAACATGCCATGTTAGGGTTTCTCCATGCTCTTCTGTTGTTCCTTCTGTGCATCAACATGAAATTTGCAGTGATATATCCATATATTCCATAGGATAAACATGAAATTCTTGTATTATAGTCCCATGGTATGGAAATGACTACTCGGTTGGTTTTAGCATTCTCTCGATTAGGCTTCCATTTGTCATTTCTTTTCTTTATTTTACACTCTTCAGCTTTGTGTCCAAATTTATAACAGTTCTTTCAAAAACCATCAAACTTAGGTTTCCTTGTGTTGTTAGAAAGATTAGTTTTGAATTCAAATGCTTGATGTCCATACCTATTGCATCTAAAATAATAACCATCAAACTTAGGTGTACTCAGTGATTTACCTTTCTTGCTCCTGAAAAATTTTGTAGTATGTCTAGGATTCCCACAATAATTGCAACTTGGCCTCTTTTATTTCGGTGGGGCTGCAATACTTTCATCTTTCTGTGCTTTTTTTTATTCTCCTTTCTTGGTGGTGCTGTACTCTTTGAATCCAATTCCTATTTTTTCAATCCTTTGCTTCTGATTCTTGAATTGTTGATCCATAGATTTTAGTGCTTCTTCATTTCTTTTTAGTAGTGCATTTGCATCTTTCTCAGCTTTCAGTCTTTGATCCATTCTTTTGATTTCATCTTTTAGAGCTTGATTCTCAAATTCTTTTATGGTGTTATCTTGATTTGCACTCAAAAGTTGGTCGGTCATGTCATAGTGAACTTGTGTCATTCTCATGACATTATATTTTTCCAATAGCTTGATTTCAGCTTGTCTTTTATCATCTTTTGTCATTTTCTTTTCATCTTCAACAATCCTTTTTACATCAATTAATTAAATTAATTCAATCATTCTTATCGTGCTGGTTTCAAGATCTATTTTAATTAGATCCAACTGCTTGGTAAGTGTATCATTCTTTTCCAGTAGTTCTTTTATAGCTATCTCAGACTCATCAATAAAACTGCCTTCAGATGTTGTTTCAAGTGTATCAACTTGTTCTTGTGTAACCTTTATTTCATCATATATTTCAGTCTAACCCTTAGAGACTTCTCAAGTTTCTTCTTTAGATCAATGATTAACTCTCTAGCACTTTTCAACTCAGATTCAAGACCATCAATCCTTTTGAATTGCCTAAAACTTTCCATGACTAGGATCTTTAACTCTCAGTTGGTCAAACCTTCTAACTCAAGAGTAGTAGTTCTGATACCAATTGTTGGAAGGACTATGGGAAGTTGGGACTGAGAGGGGAGGGGTGAATGAGTACCAAAAAAACTTTTATAAATGAAACTGTCTATAACCATATACTGCTGCTTGTTGTTTACCGAATTCAATAACTTGAAATGAAACTAATATAAAACTTATAAAACATAACATCACAACATTCAAGTAAATGAACTCATGAATCTATGTTTTTTTTACGCAAAAATCCTTGGTTAGAGGAAAAAACTGCGGTGGGGATGATACCCACAACCTTCACTAATTGCAGTATAAAGGGTGCTTAGTTAAAGCTTACAAAGTTTAGCCATTTGGATAGCTTAACCGGTTAAGAGTATACAAAGACTTGTTAGGTCTACCTAGTTAGAGGATTTTACAATCTCTACACTTAGAGATGTACCATGTTAAAGGTTTTACAAATATCAGATCGGTTAAGATCTACCCAGTATTGGGATTTATAGCTCTTAATAGAATAGTATTAACAACTTATCTATGTCTTCTATATTGCATCAATAACAAATGTTGATCGGACTTTATTTGATATGAAATATGTGTTACCTCAATTACCAAACCGTAACACTGCTCAGATTTGCTTTGATGTAGCTAGATATCAGCTCGATGTGCTCTGCTCTGATCTTTGTACTTCAATATAACTCCTTTAATAATATCAACCTTTTCTATATTATCACTCTGTCTCCTTTTTCCTCTGTCATCAATTATGTTCTGTAAATCATCCTTTAAATATATGATTCATTGCCTCTTAATCTTATGTGTTAGATCACTGATAGTTTGTTTTAACTGTTAGATCTTCTTTTCCGCTTGGTGACTGTGTCACTTTTACCTCGGTACTTGGTGTTTTTCTTGGAAATATCAATCTTTGATTAACCACTTAATCTGATTCTCAGATCTTCTCTTTGAATTATCTTGATCATTGATTGTGTAACAAAGTGATCTTCGTGCATTACATAATCACAATTAATGATATATCAATTCATTAAATGTGTCCTTATCACATTATAATCAATTAAGTAACTTGGTAGAGTAACTTCTCTTTGCTTGGTTAACTTGATCTTTAGTACTCGATAACTGTCAACTTGGTGTACTTCATATGCACTCGTTGTTCGATAACTATAGGTGCTTGGTGTAGTGTCTAGGATTTACCAACTTCATTGCCTTTCTCGGTGTACATTACCGACTGGTCATATTTACTTTTCTCCTTTTCACCGATTGAATCTTCTGACTCATATGACTTTGCCTTAACTAATGACAACAAAATATCCATAGATATAACAACATAATCTCCCTCAATTCAAAGAAATGTGTTTTTAGAGTCATAGAGGGAAACTTGTTAGGACACATCATCATCATCATCATCATCATCATCATCATTGTCATCGTCATTGTGGTCATCATCGTCGTCATCGTGGTCATCATCATCGTCGTCATCGTCATCATCGTCGTCCTCATCATCATCACCATCGTCGTCATCATCGTCATTGTCATCATCATCATCATCATCATCGTCATCATCGTCGTCGTCGTTGTCATTGTCATTGTCATCGTCATCGTCGCTGTCATCATCATCATCATCATCATCATCATCATCATCATCGAAGAACCTTTAGCAAGGATAACATGATCGGGGACACCAACCATCAAAGGGAAAGATCGTGAAGAACATGTCTGGATCAATGTGGAAAAATGAGCATAGGAGGAACAAGGAGATCCCCAAGATTCCCTTGGTCCCGATGAGTTTTATACCTCTAAATTTTTTAATATTGTAGGGTTCAATGATCAAATGACAAACCCACTTGATCATACTGTGGAGGTAAATGTAGAGGGATAGGTACCATTGGTCTCACAAGTTACCCTCCATCCCCTTCTGTCTCAATTCACTACCCCCATGGTTGAAAAACTACTTATGGGGCCAGAATCAGGAAAAGGGATGGATAGAGACATATCTTCATCCACCATGGAGTCTATAGGCACAGATAAGGAAGGAGACATGTAAATTTCCCCAGGGCTCCCAAATATCTAGACATCACAATCAAAACAAGGAGAGTTGTCGCAAGACACACTCATAGATAAGGAGACTAGAGAGGATGCAAATGTAGAACAAAGTTCATCCACTCCACCTCCTATTCAAACAACTCCTCCTCTCATAATTCCAACCCATGCGCCCACGCCTCCTCCTTCCATTCATTTTCCCACTCCTTCACCTTCTATTCAAATCCCCACTCATCCACTTTCTACTCCCATTTCTTCTTCAAAACCAATTACCCAAGCCCCTTCATCCACAAGGTCAACACCATCTTCACAGGTAAGGCAGATATAGGTAACAAGTCTCTAAACATAAATATTGACAAGTTCGTCTCAAGATGTTGAAGAGCCCCAAGTTGAGAAGGAATCTATAAGGGAAGAAAATAACCCTCATCATAAGGATGCACCCGAAGAGTCAAATACCACTATTGGGGAATAGTTAAGGAGACAAAAAAATAGGGGCCGGAGGATGAAGTGAATTCTGAAATAAGTGATTCTTTGGAGAAGGAAGTAGAAAGAGAGAAGGAAACAGAGGCCCAAAATGTAGAAGAGACATCTTCTGTTCTAAATATTTCCCCATATGAGCCAGGCGCTGCCTTTACCAAACCCACATGGTTCTCCAAAGAGATAAAACCAAGGAGAAGGGTTTACACTAAGGAGGAGGACACATACATGGCAGTTTTATGCCAAACCTTCCAAAAGGGTGAATCCAACACCCTAGAAAAAACAATGTCCTATGTCACTCAAGACCATAGGGGCCGATGGAAGGCACAAGTTTCACTATCCACATAAGCACTTGTGAATCATAAATAACTCCAAAAAACTACACTTTCAAAGAGGTTGGCTTAGGTGAACCTACCAGAGAAGGGAGCAAGACATTGACATAATTAGGGTTGAAACATGCCCTCAGATTCATGGATAAGGATGAGGAAATGATAAAATCATTAACAAAGAAAAATGAAGCATTAAAGAACTTCATTATTGAAATAGAAGGTCCCATTGAACTAGACTTCCCAGAAGGCTCATTATAGGTTGTCTTTAAGGAGAGTACTACCCCAAAATTGTCGGTAGTTGTAACACATTCTTTCATTTAGGCTTGTATAGGTTGGAAAGTTGATTTTGAACGATTAGGAGATAGCACCATCAGAGAAATCCTCAACCCCTTTAGGGTTATCCTCAAGGAGGTCACAAAATTGGTGGACATGATGGGTAACAAGGAAGGACTAGATTTTCAAATTAAGAGATGACAGAAGGTTCTTAAGGACCTTAAAGTAATAAGGAAGCAACTCTTCCAAATTTTTCTCAAAATTGTATGAGGGATTAGAGCTAGACAATTTTGAGACCTAGATTAAGGATATAACTAAAATAGTAAAGGTCTACAGGAAATGCCTGGACATAGACAATAAGAGGCATGAAGGAGTCATGAAGTGGGTCGAGAAGATAGCTCAAAATTCATCTATGACATCAAACTAGACTTATATGAAGATGAGGGAAACCATATTGGGTACCCATTGAAGAACAATGTGCAACAATTCACGGGGATTTTGGCTGGTATCAATACCAAGGAGGAACTCTAATAGTTGTTCTATTTCAAGGATGATATGCAGAGAATGTTGGCACATGAGGAAGAAATCAAGTTATTTGCCTCATATTTGATCACTTTTAGGAAAAATAAAGAGTAGTTCCTTAATGATATCCAAGTCACAGACTTCAAAGAGGTGCAGGAGATAGTGCAGAGACTCCAGAAGGCCCACTCGAACATCCTCCCAGAATGACAAAGTGTTCAGTTTTGGGACTCAATAAAATTTTGCAAAGGGAGATTTTTTATTTTTAGCCATTTGTCCAGCTCAAGTTTTTTGGCCTTTTGGACTTTGAAAGTCCAAAATTTTGGGAGTCATAAGGATCCACACTTAGCCAATTTTCAGCTCTCCAAATTTCGGAGTTGGGGTCAAGATCTGAGTTTCCTAGGTTGTTTTGACAAAGAAGAAATTCACATAAAGAGTCTACTCTAGGTCAAATTTCCTACATGTGTGGGTTTGTTCTTCTTAAACTATAGGATATCAATTAGCGGTGTTCATAAAAAGTGCCAAGATGAATATTCCAAGGCTGAACACTAGTTCAAGAAGAATACTTTGGTTCAAGAATGGTGGAATTGCAGTTTTCAAGCAATAAGAGCACAATTCTAGTCTGATTTTGGATTTATTTTATGTATACATGGATGGGAATCCATGCAAACCTGTTACCAATAAGTTTAGGAGTAGTTTTTATTTAGTAAGATTCATTGAAATCTAGTTACCATCTCTTTCCTTGGCTTAGGCACCTATCATTCTGCTTTAATTTGTCTTAGACAGACATCGTTACCATAATTCATCATTTTGTTCTACCTTTTTTAAACTCAAGATAGTCTACAAAATTATTTAGGTCTTTCTTTAGAGGGTTTACCTTCAAAATTTATAAAATCTTTCTTAGGGAATATTACCCAAACCTTAGGCATAATCCTAGTCATTCATTCATAGACTGCATTAGCATCCCAAAATCCAAGAAAAATCCCAAAAATGGTTTCCTTTATTGTCATTGCATTTCAAAATTTGAAAATCCAAAAAAATTTAGAGTCTAGTTATTGTCATCTTTCATAGGTTGCATTTATCCTCTACATATTCCATTCACAAGATCCAAAAATAGTAAAGGAAAAATAGACCGAAACCCAGAACCTAGGCATGATCCTAACTGCGATCTTGATTTTCTTCTTTAGAGGACCCTAAGACTAGATTTCAACAATCCATAGACCATGCAACGTTATGAGAAAATGCAATTTAACATCCTGTAATTACCTCTTGTGCCTCCACCAGAAGATCATTTTTCACTTGAAAACATTAGGGTTGAATGCAACAGCAAAGAAACTAGCAATACCTTAGCACACCCTAGGGTAATGACTGTCATGGGATCCATATTGGCAACTAACCCAGATACATACTTACAAATGGTGGCACATAATGGTGCCAAGTTACCCATTGGATTCAACACATCCACCATAGTAGAGGAAATTCATGTACCATCATCTTGGCTTGCTTCTATGACACCTCTTTCGTTTACTTCCAACCTACCATCTAGAAACACCACTCAAAGCACATCCCAAGTAACAATGTCTTCCACTACAACTAGGGTTCAATATAAAATATGTTATTTTCTATCTTTTCACCCACATCTAGTGCACCTATCACCACAATAACACCTTTTATATTTTCCTTGAACCATCAAGCGAGTACTTCCAATATGAATACCCAAGGTCAGAACCATAGAATTATTCAAATAGTAATCTCAACCAACCAAGGATAACCCCTAATCATTCAAGGGGCACCCAAACAATAACCTCATAGTGGTCTCCAACCAAGTGTTCCTTCCAATCCAAGAATCCCCCAAATCAATCAAGAGGCACCTCAACAACAACCTCCCATCAACCCCAATTATTTGAGGATTATTTTTGCATATTTAAAATAATTTGGGGTAAATGGGTCCACCACTTCCCATCCTACAACACCACCCCAACATATTCCACAGTCTCAATATATTCTACTACCCCAGCATATTTAGTAAATCCCATCAACCAAGCATATTCCATAGCCTCAGTATATTCCACAACCTCAATATATTTCATATCCTCACTATGCTCCATAGCCTTAGTACGTTACACCACATGTGCCTCCTAAATAGCCATGGACCCCTGTACAATCATACACTATCCTATAACAGTGGGACCACATTTGTTGATCCTAACACATTTCTATTTACATCGACGCCCACTAAATCCCTTGCTCAACATCTCCTAACCCTCCAACAACGGGTCATAAACTTGCAAAAAAGCACTCCTAAAAGGTCTTATACCTCAGTTGACCTTAGTCCTTATCCATTCGATAGGATGCTACACATGCCACATTTTCCACATAATTTTAAGACACCTAAATTTGATAGGTACAAGGAAAAGGTTGATCCCTGAGACCATATACGGGAATTTTTCAAGGCCTGCATAGATGTGGAATATGATGAAACCTACCTTATGAGACTTTTTCCACGTATTCTTGGTGGTTCATCCATAGAATGGTTTTCTAGACTCCCTCCTGGGATAGGATCATGGAATGAACTAACTAAAAAGTTCATATCAAGTTATTCACACAACATCATCATGGAGATAACATTAATGGATCTATGCGCCACCAAGCAAAAGAGCAGGGGAAAATTTTCCTCATTTCTATAATGTTGGAGGAATGTTTCCTCCAGGAAATCTTTCCACATACCCATGAAAGAAAGATCCATATGTTTATCAAAAAATATCGGTTAGACATGATGTGTGAATTAAACTCCCAGCTTATTGAGTCCTTTGAAGAGCTAGACAAGAAATGGATAAAGGAAAAAATATCCCTCACCTTAAAGAGATCCATTAAGAAAGAGGACAACAATTCAACATGTTATGAAAAATCCAAATACTGGCCCAAGAGAAAGATTGTGACAAACGATGGTGTTTTTGACACTAAGGTATCCCAACCAGTCATGCACATACAAGCACCACCAACACCTAACCAAAAAACACAACCATCACACAATGTCTAGAGGATTAACAACACTGACCCAACAATCTAGGTATTTAACCAAGACTTCTGATAAAGTGTTGCAAGAAGGAACACCCCTCCACATCGAGACTTTACGCCTCTTGCAGATGCTCTTGAGAAACTACTACAATCCCATTCAATCACACTACTCAAAATGAGACATTATGAGGGTCTCATTAAACCAACATGGTGGAACAACAAAAATTTATGTGATTATCATAGAACTAAGGGACATAAAATGGCCAATTGTATACAACTGAAACACATTGTCCAAGATTTCATCGACCGTGGTGAAATTGAAGTTGTCGCAAATTTAGGCACCAACAATCAAGACCATAAAATCTTCTCAAAGCCAGTGATGTACCATGGAAAAGGTAAGGCCTCTACATTTGGACACAACAATAAGGAAAATTTCACTAATACAAAACAAGACCCCAACCTCACTATAAACGCCATTACTAGCTGAGGTCCAGACATTGATTGTGCACCACTCTAAAATCACAGTACAAGGAGTCTTGTAAAAAACTATTGTACCAAATAAATCATCCACTCTACCATCAAGTCAGTATAACCTATTAGACCATTTTAAGAACACCTCATCACAAATCCTCATCTATGAACTACTACGCATTTCACCAAATCATAAATCAACCTTAGATACAACTTTACTGCAGTCATTTGTCTTGAAAGACACAGACATTGATGAGTGTCAAGCCATGGTGGGAAATTTTTCCACACCACACCATGTTTCTTTCATAGAAAAATAAATTCCAACCCATAAACCATATCACAATGATCCTTTACATATTGAAGTCTTTGTTCACCTCCACAAAATCATACGGGTCTTGATAGATGGAGTAGCGGGTCTAAATATTTATATACACCAAAATTGGTAAAAGCATTGGGCTACTCTAACAATTGTGTAGATGTTACTAAAAATATCATAATAAGAGCTTATGATGATGAGGAGCGTCCTTCCAAGGATGTAATAAGCATCCCAATTAGATTGGGTCCAGCAACGCAAGACACTACATTCCAATTATTGGACCTAGAGATGGGTTATACATGATCCTGGGGTGACCCTGGATGCATTCCATGCAAGATATACCATCTACTTGTCATCAGTGTCTAAAGTTTCCTCATGATGGAGTTGAAATCACCATGCCTAGTGATAGAGATCCTTTTTTGTATTGTACAAATCTTAGAGGAGTTGTTTGTAATCAGGTACCTAATAATCTAGAGGCATCTATTGTTTCCTCATCTCAAAAACATAGATTCTACAAACATTGCTAAATCAACAGCAGAACCCACATCAAAGCTCAAAATCCAAGTTTAGGAAAATGGACATGGAGAATACATGAAAACTTATTCTATGTAGGCGAGCTACCGATCTCACCATGTTCTTATGGAAAACCTAGGAAACCTCTTCAAAGTAAGCTACAACTAATAATTGTCTATCCACCAATGATTTTTGTAAGATGGGGGTACATACTTGAAGAGATCATCAAGGACAACTTATCTTCTTGGTTGTATACAGATGAAGAACCCCCTGGTATCAAAATTCTAGTACATGAATATGGATGGGCGTACACCATTGTCCAAAAACAAGGGTATACTGGACACTCTGGCCTAGGAAAAAATGAATATATAATTGTGGAGCCAATTGAAACTACCCAAAACCCGAAGCGTCGAGGCTTAGGTTACAGACCACCTACAAAAGGAATTTCAAGTACCTCCTTTCCCACTAATAATAATTCTTGTGTTTATTTTGAAGTTGATACATTTGAATAAATTCATTCAGACATAGACTTTATTGACTATGAGCGGAATTCCTCACACACCACTAGCACCTTACATCTTAATATTGTCATTGTTCGACTATCTTTGAAAAATAGACCCATAGATCATCGAGCTTGGATTGAAGAATTTTGGAACCGGTATGAACCTCCATCCTCATCTTCTTCAAAAACTTGTGAATTAGTAACTCATTCATATATTAATTCATTGATTGAACTCCCAAATTCTTCCTTCCAAACTAAGGATAAAATAGCTTTGGTTTACTCTGACCTTATTGAGTGGGAAAAACAAAACCTTCCACCCATAGACATTTTTGAGAATGATGAAGCTATTGTTGAATTCTTCAGAATAAGACAAGGCATACCTTTGGCAGACCACAAGGTAGGTTTCAACATTGAATTGGAAATAACAACATAATTTTGAGAGTTATATCAATCCTCGAGTCGTAAAATTGAAAAAGAAAATGTAAGGCTATTAGGTTAAAATTGAAAGGCACCTTCTAGCTGCAAAATAGTAAAAAAAAAAGGTGTATCTGAGGTGAAAAACTCTCTGAGGCGCCCAAGGATGGAGATATTGATATAATCCTCATTAATGAGGAATATTCACCAATACTGATGGAGAAAACAATGACAATCAACATTAGCACTAAAGAAACACAAAGACTAATCCACTTGGCAGAGTCATTAACACCGGAGAAAAGAGTACACTTCATTAAGCTCTTTAAGGACAAGAAAATCAAATTTGCTTGGTCATAATCTTACATTCTTGGGTTAGATCATGAACTAGTGTTGCTGGGAATAAGTCTATCAGCACAAGTGAGGAGGGGTGAATCACTTGTGTGCCAAAATATTTAAAATTTAAACTTATAAACCAATTACACAATGCAAATCTCAACACTTCAAGAAGAACACCATAACACAAGTATTTTTTGTCGAGGAAAACCCTGTTAAGGGAAAAAACCCGATGAGAATTAATACCCACAAATAATGCAATAGAAATATTGTATCCATGTTAGGAGATCTAGCCCTGTTAGGAGTTGATTATTACATCCAGTACAAAGTCCCTATTAAAGGACAGACCCTGTTAGGATTCCATTCAACCTTGTTAGGAATTGAATGAAATAAAGATCTCACTTCCCAAGCACACTACTCAAATGTGAAGGTTAAACCCACCTTTTGGATCCACTATCCAAAAAGAAGTATGAAAGAATACTTATAACAATGAACTGACTGATAGCAACTTATTTTGCTATGCAATTCCAATTGCATTAAAACAATAATTGCTACTCTACATCTAGTAGAACTCACATCCACATGCTTGAAATATTAAAATAACTATCTTTTCACATCAAGACACTACTTTCCTTTATACGGGATACAACAAGAAATTAGGTCGGCGTGTTAATACTTCCCCAATGCACAAGTAATTGCATATACCCTTTCTAAGATACACACGGTACCTTAAAAAGTAAATAACAAATACAAATCATCAGTTACACACCAAGATTCATAATTCATGCTCATTATTCACTAAGCATGTTACATCTCTGTAGTTGGCTCCAAATAGGTCTTCACAAGTCCACACGCCTCAAATAACATCACCAAAAATATAGCTACCCAAGGATCACAAATAATTATTCTCATGTGTCTTGTATCATTCCTTGATATTTCATGTCATAACCCATGCTCGCATCCAAGTTATCCCAAAAACTCAGAGACCATCTTTGTCATAATCCTCTGTCACTGCTCTGTAACCAGTCTTCACCAAAACAATTGTAACTCATGCAAACGTCAATATAAAATCTAGAGATATTATATATAAGGTGTACATACTTACCTCTACACAATTCTATACTCTCATATACTGAAACACCACACACTGTCCCTACACAACTGTCAATCTTACCTGTACCTGTGATAACCAGTCTTTCTGAAACTTCCAACTGAAACATATGTTGACATCAATGACAAAACATGAATGTCAACACCTCTAATAGAAACAATTCCAATAATCTCCCCCTTTGTCATTGATGGTAACATATGTGAAACCAATATGCAATAAATACTTGTCTAGCCTAACATGCCATGCTCTAGGTTCTTGTTTTAGTCCATGCAATACCTTTTTCAACTTGCAACCTTGTATTTATCATCTATCAAAGGAAAACCATCAGGTTGCTCAATGTAGACCTCTTCCACTAAGTCTTTATGTGCTACATAAGAAAGGAACAATCTTACAGCTTCTAACCTCACAACAGGTGAAAATGTTTCTTCAAAGTCTATAACTTCCTTTTGTGAATAGCCCTTGCAAGACAGTGTAGCTTTAATCCTCACAACTATGCCTTCTTCATTCATTTTTTTTATGAAAACCCATTTGGTACCTATTACATTCTTGTCCTTAGGTCTAGGAACCAATTCACAAGTGTTGTTTTTCTCTATCTAATCTAATTCTTCCTGCATTGCCTTAATCCAAGATTAATCTTTACATGCCTCATAAGTAGTCTTAGGTTCTACTTGTGAAATCAAACAAAGTTCATTCCTAATCTTAGATCTTTTCATCATGCCCTTATTTGCATTACCAATAATCTAATTTTTAGAATGATTTCTCTGAACATACCTTAGTGTCTTTGGAGTCTCAGTAGGTTCATTCAAGAATTCCTCAATTCCATTGTCAATCTCAAAATTTTTATCTTCCTCTTGTCTTGCAGTAATCTCGTTATTCTCTAGAATCTGATCACAGTCATACATTCTTTCTTGAAATTAAAACTTCTCATCAATTTTTACATTAGCACTCTCAACTATTTTTCTCGATAACAAATTAAAACATTTTTAAGCTTTACTTTTTGTAGAATATCCAAGGAAAATTCCTTCATCACTCATGGCATCAAATTTTCCTATTTCATCATCCCTTTTGATATAACACTTGCTACCAAATATTCTGAAATATTTTACAGTAGGAGCATAACCAACCAAAGTTCATTGAGTGTCTTACTTGTATCTTCTTTGATCTATACTTTGTTCAAATTGTAGACTGCAGTACTAACTGCTTCTCTCCAAAGCATGTGATACATTACCTTCAAGCAACATTGTTCTTGATGCATCCAATATGGTTCTATTTCTTCACTCAACAATTTCATTCCACTGTGGTGTCCTAGGAGAAGATGGTTGTATGTATATCTCATGCTCTTCACCATAAGTATTGAACACGTCTAATGTAAACTCTCCACCTTTTTCTGACCTCAAACACTTTATCTTCATACCATATTAATTTTCAAATTTTGCTTTGTAAATCTTGAACTTATCAAATTTGTTTGACTTCTCTTTAATAAATTCAACCCACATCATCCTAGAATAGTCATCAACAAAGAGTATAAATTACCTTTCACCATAGTAAGATCTTGTTCTTGTAGGACCACAGAGATTTGTATGTACTAGATCCAACTTCTCTTTCACTGAAAATGATTTTCTCTAAAAGGTGCTCTTAGTTTGTTTTCCTATTCCACACTCTCTGCACATAGTGTTAGTAGGCTTCACAGTTTTTGGAAAATCTATGACTACATTAGTGTTACTGGCCTTTACAATATTATCAAATTTTAAATTACATAACCTCTTGTGCCATAATAAATTTTCATCTACCTTCACAACAAAAAAAATTTCATCTCTAGTATTCAGCTCAAACACATTACCTCTTGACTTAGTACCTGATGTGATAAAGTTTCCAGATTGGCCTCTGATAGTATATTTTCCATCTATGAACTGTAAGTGATATCCCTTGTCTACAAGTTGTCCAACTCTCAACAAGTTGTGCTTAAGTCCATCAACAAGTACGACATCATCAGTGTTAGTTTTACCATCAAGAGGGATTGAACCTACTCCAATGATCAACTTATGAGTGTTATCACCAAATCTGACTACATCACCATCATATCTACTCAGTTGAACAAATTTAACTTTATCACCAGTCATATGATGTGAACAACCACTATCAATGATCCATTCTGATTTCTTTTCAACATGTGACACTAGGGCTTTTTCTTCATGAACAGGCTCATCATTTTTAATAGCAATAAATAAAATTTCATCATCATCTATAACTTCATCATCAGACATGCCTTCACTATCATGTTAGAATTCCTTATCCTTGGATTAATTAGGCCTATAAAAATTAGGCGTATGCTTAGGAACCCTTGTAGGACATATAGATGCAACATGACCAATCTTATTAAAAGAAAAATATTTTAGGAGTAAATTTCCTTCAAATTTACCCTTACCTCTCTTTTCCCTTCTTTCTATTAGGGCCACAAGTTCATCTAGATTCCTTTCTTCTTCTTCTATCTCTTCCCACTAATCAACATATTCTCCAATATCTACATGTTTATTGCTTCTTCTGGAGCTCACAAGACTTGATAAGGTCTTTTTTTATTATCTACAGTAGATTTGAATACAGACTCAACCTTGGGTAATGTAACTTCCAACTCTGTGGCTTCAAAGGTGGTCATTTTAGCAATAAACATTTCTCTATTGAAGTTCTTGGTCAATGGTATGACTTCCTCTACCGCTTGTACTTTTTTTGTAGGTAGGTGTCAAAGATATGAGAATATTTGTGATCACTTCTCCTTTAGTATATGTCCCTCCAGAGTTTCTAATTCATGTAACAACCTCTGTAATCCTCTGTACATATGCTCTAACATTCTCATCATCTCACATTCTTAAACTCTCCATTTTAGTCTTCCAATTTTGCAACTTTGCCTGCTTGGTGTACTGATCTCCTTCATGCAGTGCCTCTATCCTTGTCCAAATCTTATGTGCAGAATCAAGGTCTTTGACTTCAGTAAATTCATCCTTAGAGAACGTGTTGATCAATACTTCTCTTGCAACCATATTATAGTGAAAAATCTTCTTTTCATCTTCGGTAGAACTTGGTAATTCTTCTTTTGTCTTGAACTACTAGTCCTTTTTTGTAATCATCTAGTAATCAAACCCCATACATAATAAATGAGTTCTCATCTTGTTCTTCCAACTATAAAAAAATTTAGCATCAAATTTTGGACTCTCCTTCCTATAGTAAGCCATCTCAGGATCACCTCAAGTTTTTATTCTTTCTCTCAGAGGACCACAAGATCTGATACCAATTGTTGGGAATAATAGTCTATCAACACAACTGAGGGGGGTGAATCAGTTGTGTGCCCAAATATTTAAACTTATAAACCAATTACACAATGCAAATCTGAACACTTCAAGAATAACACCATAACACAAATATTTGTTGTCGAGGAAAACCCTATTAAGGGAAAAAAAAAAACCTAGTGGGAATTAATACCCACAAATAATGCACTAGAAATATTGTATCACTGTTAATAGATCTATCCCTGTTAGGATATGATTATTACATCTAGTACAAAGTATATGTTAAAGGACAAACCTTTTTAGGAGTTCAATGAAATAAATATCTCACTGCCCAAGCACACTGCTCAAATTTAAAGGTTAAAACCACCTTCTAGATCCACTATCCAAAAAGTATGAAAGAATGCTTATAACAATGAATTGACTGATAGAAACTTGATTTTCCTATACAATTTCAATGAAGTGCATTACAAACATAATCACTACTCTACATCTAGCAGAACTCGCATCCACATGCTCGCAGCATTCAAATAACTATGTTTTCACATCAAGACACTACTTTCCTTTATACATGATACAAAAAGAAATTAGGTGGGTATGTTAAGACTCCACCAATGCACAAATAATTGCATAGACCCTTGCTAAGATACACTTGCTACCTTAAACAAGTAAATAAAAAATACAAATCATCAGTTATGCACCAAGATCCATAATTCACACTCACCATTCACTAAGCATGTTACATCTATGTGGTCGGCTCCAAATAGGTCTTTGCAAGTCCACACAAATATTTTGGAGCCATAAGAATTTGCACTAACTTCATAGATTTGAATTTGGCATGTCCAAAGGATGATTTCCCATTTCCAAACATTGACATTATTGTTGACCTCACCTCTATATTACAATGGTGAGCAAGACTGATTGGTCCTTTGGTCTCCTTGATTGTTTAGCATAGCGGTGTTTCTTGACATGGATTAATCACCTCTTGTGTCTTCTATATTTCTATTTTTTACGTCGAGCATTAACAGGTTGATCTTTCGGTGCAATGAAAACCGCTAGTTGTAACTAGTGGTATCAGAGCTTGGTCACAAGTTTGAACCCCGCACTTACGCTGGGGGATTGTTATAATGGTGAGAAATATTGATTGTGCCCTTGATCTCCTTGGTTGTTTAGTGAAGTGGTGGTTCATGACATGGCTTAACCGCCTCATGTGTCTTCTATATGTCTATTGGTTGTATCGAGCATTAACAGGTCGATCTTTTGGTGCAACCACAACCGCTAGTTGTAACACTCTAGGTATAAGACTTTGTCATTCATAGATGGTTTCTTTGGATATAATCAAATCAACATTTCACTAGAAAATAAACACAAAACTTGTGCATGGGGCACTTATTGTTGGTGTGTCATGTCCTTCAATTTAAAAAATGTCATTGCCACATATTAGAGAGCAATGATGACTATTTTTCAGGACATGATGCACATGATCACAATGGAAAACTATGTTGATGATATATTGTCAAAATATATGTAGAAAAATCTACATTTATTAGTATTAGGGGCAGTCTTTGACAGACTCCAAGAATACAAGGTAAGGCTAAACCCAAATAAATGTGTCTTTAGAGTCATATTTGGAAATTTTTTGGGGGTTCATTGTCTCCTGCAAGGAATATAGATTGGTCCTGAAAAGGTTCAAGACATTATCAATATGCCTCCACCAAAATCTCTAAAGAACCTCAAGAGTATACAAGGAGGACTAAAATTAGTCAAACACTTCATTTTACAGTTAGCTAACAAGTGTCATCCATTCTAGTACTTATTGCACAAAGACACAAAATTCAAACGGACAGAATATTGTCAAAATGCTTTTCAAATATTGAAGGACTATCTTCTTTTAGCACCGGTCTTAGTGGAACCCATTCCAAATTAGCCCCTACTATTGTACAGCTTGGCTATAGAGTACTCATTGGGGGCATTATTAGCACAAAATAACTCAGAAGGAAAAGAAAGAATCATATACTATATTAGTCAAACACTTATGGGTTATGAACTAAACTATACTGAAATCAAAAGAGCGTGTTTGGCTGTATTTTATGCCTCCCAAAAAATTAGACACTACATGCTAATTTACAAGAGGGTCCTAATAACTAAAATTTATCGATTGAAATGCCTATTGAGAGAAGCCACATTAACAAGGTGGCTCACCAAATGGGTCATGTTTCTGAGTAAGCTCAACATTGATTATATGGACATATAAGAAATAAAAGGTAAAGTTATTGCCGACCAACTAGCAGATGTATCCTTATCTTATAATCATCTAATGTTGATAGATTTTCCAGATGAAAGTATATTTTCCCTTGAGTAGAAATAGTGAAAATTATAGTTTGATGACTATCACACACAAAAGGGATTTGGTATCGGCACACTATTTATCACTTCTCATGGAGACTCCATTCATAGGTCATACAGGTTGATTTTTTACTACACCAACAATATAGCCGAGTATGAAGAACTGATCATTAGTATCAAAATGGTTATCTAGTAGAAGATCCACAACTACAAGTGTATGACAATTCTCAACTGATTATCAACCAATTCAATGGTAGCTACAACACTAAGGATGAGAAACTAATTCCCTATAAGGCCATGGTAGAAGACATCAAGCAACATTTTGAAATGATCTCATTTGAGAAAATCCTGAGAATTAAGAACAAAGCAGTAGATGCCATGGATACTATAGGATCTTATCTAGACATGCCTCCTGATCTGACACATTGTAAGTTCAAGGTTGAACGGCTTGATCGGTTCTATTAAAGGAATCAAAAACTTAGCTTTCACCAAGACTCAGGGATTGGACATCCTACCTAGCAACTATCCTCCTTATAAAAACTCATTTAATTTATCAACCTAGGGACATAGTACTTAAAACTGGTCAGCAAGATATATGCACCAAGGATTTACTCAGACCACGCTATGGTTGCAGGAAAAAAATTGCTTGAAAAGAAAAACTAGTCTAAGGCTGCAGGAAACAAATTGCTTGAAAAGGAAAACTAGTCTAAGGCTACAGGAAACAAATTGCTTGAAAAGGAAAACTAGTCTTTTGATGTAGGAAATAAATAATGGAAGGAAAATTAAGAAGTAAATATTTTTAAGGAATGCAAAGGCTTGAAAATGAAACTATAATGTTTCAACAGTTCTGCCCCTTTGGCTACAGGAAGCAACAACTTATCCTGCGGCTTTGGTTGCAGGAACTGTGTAACACCAGAGTTAAGATAACACAATGCAAGAAAAAAAACTACATGAAATGATTCTAACTAACATGGATTCCTCACCAAGTGGGCCCCCTTGGATGAGTATCCAAAAATTCACAGAACTAGATCTCAACACTTCATTTACCATTGATTGAAAAGGAAAGTACAGAGATTCATGTAAACTGTAAAAATAATAAAATAAAACTATATTCTTGATAATTTATAATGCCTCCTTTCTCACGTAGGAGTGGGGCTTATTTAAAGAAAAACATCCAACAACCTAATTGCTCATGCTATAGAATAGGCGGGGTCATTATTTGAAAAGGCTAGAAACTAGAAAGCGGAAAAATAGAAGACATACATAAAGAAGGAAAGAACTGTCACGACAGAGGAAGAACAGATCTAGCTTCCCACTCCTTCCTAGATTTATTCAAGGAAATTCAAAACTCCTTGACTTGGTCCTCGCCCAGCTACTGCCACCTTGATCCTACCAGAACCACCACTTTGAGTTGCATTAACTTCTACATCAGTCAAGTCTGTTATAGGAATGGGTTAGGGTATCCAGCGCACGGGCGCGTTCACCTAGTTAATCCTTCACTCGCTATTTATGATTTGCACTTTAAATGTCAAAATCAAGACATCCAAGGAAATGCTCCACCAAAAATGCATACATCCATTCATGTTAAAATAGCTAACTACTCATAAGAACATAACCATAAGTTTAGCATAAGTAATATAGCATTAATATCACATTTTGCATGTTTAAAAGCATTAAAACAAAGCAGGTGTCTTAGTGGTTGCATGCTACATAATAACATAAAAGAGCATAAATTTTTTAGCAAGTATGATGAAAAAGAACAAACATGAAATATTAGAAACTTATCCTATGTATTCTAAAATAGGTCATAAAAATGTCTCATCATTCAAGCCCTACGAAAACTAGTGTCAGTCCTCAGGAACAAATACATTCCTAATTCGGGAAAGCAACCTTAGGTCACCAAATGTAGTATCTCCCCCAATGGTGTTGTTTAGGTGCCAATAAAAACCATTGGTGCACTCCATTTTACTTTTTCTACTTGCCTCCAATTGCTCCTTGATTTCATTATCTACACAGTTGTATAGTAGCCACAAGAAGATTGGCGGTTGGAAGGTAAGGGGAAGCCACAATTATGGTCTTAATTGTCTACCCATTTGTATCTACCAATGGACATGTTGCATGGTATCCCTAAATTTGATAAGGCTACGAGACTCGGTATTTTTAATGCAAATGTTAACTTGTTTCATCGCTGGATTAGGCCTTCTACTACCCTTTGTCCATCATGCAAGGGGAGGCTTTCAAAATTTTCATAAACTTGTGCTCTGTTCTTAATAATTCTTTCCCTGTGTTTTTTTTCACGGAACCCATAGGCTATCTAATAATACATACATTTTGGCTTTCCATTCTTAGGATGCAGGGGTAAAGTAATTGATAGTTCCTTTACCTTATATTTTATCAGTTGTTCTACATAGTTTATATCATTCTGGGCCCATGACATTAATGCAAGCAAATGTATATCTCTAATAAATAGAAAGGGATTCCAATCAACTTCTGAAGAAACATCATAATTGTGTAAATAGAGTTCATAGAGAAGATTCCTAATGGAATCAAGGAAACCTTCGTAAGCAACCAAAAAATCTTGTGGGGAAGCAATACTAGGGTCAAAATCCCCAATGATTCACATTAGTTTAAATAAAAAGAATTTCTCCTGCAGACATAAATCATACACCCTTGGGGGTGGCTGACATTCCATGATCTGAGGGACTAATTCCCTAACTGTATCCAATCTATGTTTCACATGTTGTAATTCTTTCTTTTGTCTATCTATTTCTTGTTTTAATTCCTTTCTCTCTATTTCCCACGTTGTCTTTTCATACTGCATCTGATTATAGTAATCAATTGAAAGAGTTTGAAAAGTTACCTTTTGTTACTCCTCTAATGGGCCCTATCCTATTTCCTTCATTCCTTTCTCTATTATATATATTATCATTTGTCTAGTTGTATGCCCAGTAGTGGCACTGATGTCATCACCCATCTGAATTTCTTCTTGAGGAAGAGGCTCATTACCATATTCTTCTTGTCTCGTCTCCTCTGAATGCTTGGCCATAGGATCCTTCTCCATATCCTCATGAAAATATTGTAGTGGACTAACTTCTCATGGCTCTTCGGATAATGGTTCCTCAATAGGAACCTCAGGAGTACTTTCTTGGCCAGTCTTTGCAGGTTTGTCTGATATCCCTGAGTGTCTTGTGCTCAAATGAACACTTCTTCTTGGTAGGGTCTCCAACGAAGCTTTAGTTCATTTCTGATAGGATATTTTCCTCTTGGTGGAGGTGGTTTTAGGATTTGTGGAAAATAGGGTATCCATGAAAGTTGGAGCCATAGGAGGAACAAGGGTATTATCTTGAAAATACTTTGTTGCCTTCCCTTTTCCTTTTTCTTTGCGCTGAACAGACTGTTCTGTAATAGGAACTTGGGAGGTCATAGGAACCCTCATTTCACCTCCCCCCATGCTAGGGTTTTGATCACTAAATCCCCTATTTTCCTGTTCTACTCATGAAGGAGAAGGGTTTTCACAAGAGGCTTCCACATTGAGGATGTAGGGTTTTCTAGAACAATATTTTCCTTAGGGTCATTCCCCTGTTCTTCTTGAATTGCCTGGTTGGGTGGTTCACCATGAAGTTTCACATGTTGTGCCACAATGAATTTAGCCTAGCTCATGGGTGAAACATCTCATAATGACCTTTCCACTAGGAGTTTAAATAACCTATGGTGGGTTACAACATTTTTATTATAATAACTGAGAGGGGGGGTGAATCAGTGACCTCAAAAATTAATCCAAAACTTTATACCACATATGTAAATCTCTATTTATCTTCAATCCTTCAATATGTATGCCCTTAAATAATCATAACAATTAACTACTGCTCGGTGTTCATTGTTTATCCCTTTTTCTTAAGATTTACTGAATAGCAGTTTATCCTTTTATAGCTTTTACCGAAATGCAGTAAATAACTTAATGCTTACTGATCAATCCAGATTAGTTATGTGTAAAGAAAAACACTAAAGTAATGACTCATAAACACATTGACACGTGTATTTTTAACGTGGAAACCCTGTTAAGGGAAAAAAACACTTGGGACCGGTAACCCAAAATTTTCACTCTTCTGAAGTGAGCTCGGTGAAGAGCCAACCCTGTTAAAGGTTACAAACACATTGTTAAGTGCAAACTTGTTAGAGGATTTATCACTAATAGTTAATCACTTGATATCTGTCATTTCACTATGCTATCTTCATGAATTAACCTTTTGATACTCCTTGGGATGTATCTCAATATATAAAGGATTGTTAGGTCCTGCTCGGTTAAGAGACTTTTTGATCCAATGGTTAAACTGAAACAATATATGATCTGTTCATATAAACAACTTAATCTTGCAGATGTTCAAATCTATTGTAAGCTTGTAATACCTTTCTGATCAATGTCTTTTTTCAATACCTTTGCTCCACTTCTTTCTGCTCGGTGATGTTGTGCTTCTCTGTTGCTTGGTGTCTGCAGAAATATTTAGCTATGTTCTTTATCTTGATTGATCAAGACTGTATGAAGACTTCTTTCTTCATCAGTTTCTCTTCAACATCCTCTTTTCTATTCACTCCCCTAATTCATAATGAATTATCTTGTCTCTTTATAGACATGATTTCACCATTTCTAAGTCCTTGAATTTCTTGTTCTTGGTGTGATCCGCAATTCTCGCCTTTCTTGCTTTAAATTTTTACTTGACTTTTATCCCGTAGATTTCTCTTTGACAACTGGAATAAAATAGCTTTAAAACTCTCGCTTATCTCTGGCTTTTAACTTGTCGATGAAAAAAATATTATCAATCAGTTAAATCCATATTTATCTCTTTTCCAGCTAAGTCTTTTGTCATTTCTGAACTTCAGTTCTTTTCGGTGTTTCACTCTTTGTTAGCTCAGTCTTGGCTTCATTTTTCCTCGGGAATCTCTATCTGTCAAGGTTGTCTGTCTGTCAGGTAACAATGTGGTTTTGCTCGTCAATAATGCTTGCTCAGGTTTCTTGCTCGGGTATCACTGTGACTCTTCTCTTGGGGTTCTTTATCTGTCGAGGTGCACTATCCATCGGTGTTTTTTGTCACTTTGTGCATACTAAACTTTTATGCATTACTGATAGCATAACCTTTATCTCTCTGGTTCTTTGAAGTCTTTAACACTATGTATATAAGCAATCAGATTATATCAAGTTGACATCAATGATAATACAATACATTAACTGATTTAATGCCTTGCATTAACTTTCTATGGCTCGGTGATCATCAACTTAACATCTTCAAACATTCAATCAGTTATAGTTCATCATTTTTTTTGTCCCTTCTTAACCTCTTCTGAACTCAAATTTAACAAAAAGTAATGAAAATTTGGAACATTTACCAGGCGACCATGTCATAAATGGATGAGAAACTTAAAATGAACTACATGTAAGTAGGAAAACCGCCCTTCACAGGTTAAATATATAATGATATGTACTGCAAGTTATGAGTATTCACCTAGAAGAGAAAGTCTTTGTGCTCCTTGTTTGCTTGCTTCCAATCTTGGGTCTATAGGAGTAGTAAATTTTGCTTGAGCTAAACTTGTGTCGTGCCCATGTGGAAATGCTTCTCCAATGGTGGGAAGCCTTGAAACTTATGAAATCCTTGCTTTAGTAGCATCAACTCTCAAACCCTTAACATAAGTTATTCCATTGTTGAGAGTTCTAAGGAACTCTAATGATATTACATCACCATATCCACTTAGTCAGACAAAATAAGTGAGCCACCCACTCTATTAAATATTTGTACATTGGGATGGTCTTGTAACAAAGAAGAATGATCGCCCGGTTCATGTCTAATAGGAGGACCTCCCATTCTATAGCTCAAAAGCTCTCAATCCTAACAATGGAAACCCTAATAATGCCAAATGCTTCTCAAAAATAAACTTACCCTTCAAATGTCGCTCCTGCTCTCTGTTCTAAATTTCAAATGATGCTTCTGCTCTCTGTTCTAAGCTTTGCTATAGCTGGCTAAATTATTTCATTGGGTTTTCTACATAGTTCTTGGAAAGAATAATTTTGAAAAATGGGGCTTGAAGCTTGGTTTTGAGAAGCAATGTTGGCAAGAAAGGCTCACATGCAGGGGTTGTCACGTCAGTTTGAAAAAATGGCTATGGACTAATGACAAAGTATAATACATTTAAAGAATATTAGCCAGAGAGAGTGGGTTTTATTAATGATGGTACGATCATCCCCTACGAAAAAGGTGACATGTATCCTCACATGCATGGGGTAAAGTAAGGTGATGTGTGATTAAATGCTATATTAATTACAAGCTAATTGATGGTCATGCAAAAATAAGTAATGCTATTAAAATAATAAATGCATAAGCATACCTGGTATTGAATAACCAATAAATGTCCAAATCAAAAAATATTTGATGACGTATGCCGAGAGGATGTGAGCCACAGAGGAATGATGACAGGGATGGATGAGTGAGGTGGAAGAGAGAAGTGTGATGTGACATGAAATGATCTTTTATTCCTAAAGAGAATGATTTCCTTGTGAAAAGGAAACTTTATTATGAATGCATTACGTAAGTTTAAAGAGACAAATGGAGTGGAAGGCTTTCTCATTTAGCTATAGGAGGGTCTTCAACTGTAGGAGGTCCATCAACTGCAGGAGGTCTAGTAGTGGTAGGAGAAATCTCAAACTGCCACAGGAACTCAGTCTTTATGGCTGGTTTATTGTACAGACAAAGTCTTTGGCCATTTACCAGTAACTTGAAACACACATGGTCGATTGGAGACAACTGAACCACAACATTTGCAAAAATATTTTCTATCTCATAGGGGCCAAGCCAATGTGTAGTGATCTTACCTTATGTTTTGTGAAACCTTGAATCATATAGGAGAGCCCAATCACCAGGTGTGTGCATAAATGTTGTCACACTTCTATGAATCATTCCATTCAAGGTTGCTCAAGAATGAGGCCTCAAATATCGATCCATAGCTCTCTAGTCATGGATGTGTAAAAATGTTAAATGAAGGCCCTCA
>MU228069.1:809227-820471 GCA_018584345.1 Thuja plicata
CAAGCTAGATTAAGATGAATATGCAAGCTAAGCTATGAAAATGAAAGAACAAGTATTACAAAGCCTCCTAGTTAAGCTAGATGAATTAATCTAAAGCATAAAGGAAATCTAAGCTAAGAATGCCATGTTAATGCAAGGAATGAAACTATGATAACATGTAGATGCAAAAGCCAAGAATGCTCCAAATCTTCAAAAAGCTCCAAAGTGACCTGGAAAACCTGCAGCATAACATTAGCATCAAAACCTAAGATATCCAAATGAAGGAAAGAGCTCTCCTTTTATAAGACATGAGATGAAATGGAACATTGAGATTAAGAGGCAAAATTCAAAGGCTACGATTAAGAGGCAAAAACCCACCACTTAGAAAGATGTGAAGAAAAAGGGATTTTTATTTAATTTTTAATTTAATTCATTTCCTTTTTCAACAAATAAAGTGCTTTAAGTGGGGATTTTTATTTATTTAATTAAAAGAGAGGTTTTCTTTCAATTAAATAAATTAGAAGAATTTTATTTAATTAAATGGGAGGAATTTAATTTAATTAAATAAGAGGAATTTAATTAAAAGGGAGATTAAATCTTTTAATTAAATAAGAGGAATTTTATTTAATTAAAAGAGAGATTAAATCTTTTAATTAAATATGAGGAATTTTATTTAATTAAAAGAGAGATTAAATCTTTTAATTAGATAAAAATGATCAAACCTTAGGAAATATTGAAATAATTGAATTAATTACAATTTGCTCAAGGAAATTGATTTGAATTGAAAATGTTCCAAAGCATTGATTCAGAAATTTGATAAAATGATAAAATAATAAATGGGGCCCAAAGTCTAGGCGACCATTTTAGGGTGCATACACCAGGAACAAACCTTCAGCTTTGAATGTGTGAATCATGCCACTTCTTTCTTTGTAATTGTACCAGCTCTATTTGTTGTAGTGTTTCTTTTCTCATCTCATCTAGGTTATTGAGTTGCAGGAACATTTCTTGTTGAGTTGTAGGAAGATCTAAATTGAGCTAAAATGTTGTACGTAGTGTCTTATGCTTGAACTCTACGGGCATCACAGCGGTCTTTCCATACACCAATTCAAAAGGTGTGAATCTGGTGGTTGTTTTCCATGTTGTCTTGTATGCCCAAATAACTTCTTGCAACCTGCTACTCCAATCCTTCCTGTGTAGCTGGACTTTCTTAGTCAAGATAGCCTTAATTTCCCTATTAGTGATTTGTGCTTGACCATTCTCCTGGGGATGATACGGGCTAGACTTTTTGTAACGAATGTTGTATTCATTCATCAAGGCAGTGATCAGAGTTGAGGTAAACTAAGCACCCTAATCTATGAGTAATTTTCTTCATACACCATACCTTATAAAGATCTCTTTGTACAAGAGCTCAACAAATCTATTATCTCTGGCATGTTTCATATCTTGGACCTCCACCCACTTAGTCACATAATCAGTGCAAACCAGAATATAGGGGTTGTCATTGGATGGTGGGTTAATGGGTCCCACAAAATCCAATCCCCATTTATCAAATGGAGTAACTACCACTTGAGGGAAAAGAGGCATTTTGTCAGACTTTTTTGGTATGCCCATCCACTGACATCTATCACACTTTTGAGTATAGCTGGTTGCATCCTTATGCAAAGGTCAGCCAATAGTAGCCAGTAGTTAATACCTTCATTGTTGTTTATTTTGCTACAAAATGTCTGCCATAGGGTTCATCATGGAAGGCATGCAGGATGTCATAGGTTTCATCCTCTCTAATGCATCTCCTCATAATCTGATCAGATATGGTATAGAATAGACAATTGGCCAGCCAATAAAAGTTGAAATTCTTTTCTATTAAAAGCCTCTTTTCTTTGGGTGAGAAGTGTTGAGGTACATTTTGAGAGACTAAGTAATTGTCAATGTCAACATACCAGGGGGTATTGGCTGAAATAGAGAATAGGTGATCATCAGGAAAGTTGTCATCAATGACATGAGGGTCATCTACATTTTGCAACCTTGAGAGGAATTCATCAACTACATTGGTCTTTCTTGGTTTATCCACTATTGTGATGTCAAATTCTTGTAGAAAAAGGAGCCATCTGGCTAGCCTCCCTATGATAGCAGGCTTGTTATCCAGATATTTGATGGTTGCGTGATCAGTATGCACAAATATTTGGTAACCAGTGATGTAATGGCGAAACTTGTTCAGAGCATAGATGACAGTCAGAAGTTCCTTCTCATTGACTATGTAGTTCAGCTCAAGGCCCTACAAATTCTTGTTGATGAAGTAGATGGCATGTTCAATAGTACCTTCTTTCCATCCTAAGACAGATCCTACAGCATGATCAGATGCATCAGTATGAAAGTGGAATGGAAATGCCTAATTAGGACCTCTTAGGATGGGTGTCTGAGTAAGAACAGACTTCAGTTGTAGGAATGACTCATCACAAGTTGTCCATAAAAAGTCAGAATCCTTGGTGAGAAAAGAATACATGGGGCTTGCCATTTTGCTGAAGTCCTTAATAAACCTTCTGTAGTAGCCTGCATGTCCTAAAAAATTGCGTACATCCTTTTATTTTGTTTGTGTGGGAAGATTTATAATGACCTCAATCTTAGCAGGGTATACCTGGATTCCATTAGCAGAGATATAATGGCCCAACACAACCCCCTCCTGCATCATCATGAAACACTTTTTGTTGTTTAGGGATAGATTATGTTCCTCACACCTTGTAAGAACTTTTCCCAAGTTGGATAATGCTTCCTCATAGGTTTCCCCATATGTGGTGAAGTCTTCCATATAAATTTCCATACAGTCATGTGAGATATCAGAAAAAATACTGATATCTGCCCGTTCAAATGTTGTTGGAGCATTGCAGAGACCGAAAGGTAAGACTAAGTAGGCAAATGTTAGTCATGGGTAGGTGAATGTGGTCTTTTCTTGGTCTTCAAGAATAATCCTGATCTGATTGTATCCACTGTACCCATTTAGGAAATAAAAATTTTGTTTGCCTGCTAAGGAGTCTAAGACCTGGTCAATGAATGGGAGAGGGAAATGGTCCTTTTTAGTTGCATTTTTGAGTTCCCTATAGTCAACACATACTCTGCATTTTAATCCTTTTTTGGGAACTATTACCAACAAGGAGACCCACTGACTGTCAGATATTGGGTAGATGAAATCAAAATTAAGTAGTTTTTGCAACTCAGTTTTCACTATTTCTCTTAATGCAGGGTTGACACACCTTTGTAATTTCCTAACAAGGGGTTTGTCCTCTTTTAGGTATATTCTATGAGTACACAATTTAGGGTCCAAGCCTTTCATATCTCCATAGTCCCATGCAAAATTTGTGGTATGGTCTTGCAATAGTTTAGCCAAAGATGTTGCTGCTGGGGAGTAAGCTTACTATTAATGTTCAAACAGCGGCCAGGAGAGACTTCTAACTATCTGGTTAGTTCCACCATAGAAGCATCTTTTAATGGAGGTACTTGGATCTCATGAGGTAGCAATTGGTGGTAGATTTTTATGGTTGTAGGAGATGGAGACAATTCACAATTAGGGTACAAGGGTTGCAAGGAGCAGTTATGGGAGAATGAACAATTCATGGGATATGAACTTGGGCCATACTATTTTTGCAAAATGTTTGTGATTACTATGTCTTCTTCTTGAAGCTTCAGGAAAGGTTCCCTCTTTAACATCATTAAAATGGCTACTGAGTTGACTACCTCATCCTCTTCTCCTATATTCGGCCAGATTGGTGAAGCTAACTCCATTTGTGGTTGGGCAGGCGGATACGAGAATAATGTCTTGGTATGTTGACCATTAGAAATGGTCATATCGCTTGAGCAAAAATCTATATATGCATCAGTTGTGGCTAGCCAGGGCCGACGAAGAATGATTGGGTATCCTCCCATTGTGGCTTTTGGTGAAAGTATCATAAAGTTAGCAGGATAGGACCAGGATTATAGGTCTACAACTATATCTTCCACCATCCCATCAGGTTTGACTATCGAACTGTCTGCAAGCTGCAGGACAGTGGGTGTAGTCCTTAGGTTGGTGATGCTAAGTTGTTGCATGATGTCCTTGGTCATTACATTTATAGCAACTCCTAAATATATCAAATCATTTTTAATGGTTATCCCATTGATTGTAACCTATACAACTGGTCTGCCCGGTTCAGAATACTTTGGTACATCTAGTTTGTCGAGCATTATAACTCCAAGTTTCCCCAAGACATGAACAGTCTGGGGCTCCTTTCACTTTTGACCTATCTTTTTAAAACAGGTTTCTTTGATAGTCTTTCCATAAGTTGGGACATCCTTTATTGCTTGAAACAACAAAATTTGAACACTAATGTTCTTGAGTTGGTCAAGGATGTCGAAGGCTACTTCTTCAGTATGCTTGGAATTTTCATTTTGCAGCCTTTGTGGAAAGGGAGGAGGAGCTTGCTGAAATTTATCTAGTGTAATAGTTGGGCTGATTGGAGTATTATATGGCGTTGTGTGTGGACTGGACTACTCTAGGAGTACTTTGGTGATAATAGGAGGAGTAGGTAGAGTAGTGTTAGACCACAAATGGATGTCATTGATTATTATAGCATATGGAGGATATTGGTTTGGGTTAGTGGCATAAAGATTTTGTTGAGGTGCTAGAGGCCTGTTATTAGGATTTGGTTGCGGCTGGGCAGGAAGTTGTGTAGGCCTGGGAGGTGTTGCAGTGGCTGCAGGAGGTGGAAAAAGTGTCTATTGTGGAGGCTGAGGTGGTGGTTGCAGGAATCCTTGTTACTATTTTGGCCATTGTTGACCACCTCGCCATTGTTGAATTTGTTGTCATTTGCCCTATGGAGGTTGTCAATACCCTTGGGGATTTTTCCATTGAGGATTGGGGTAATTTTTTCACTGAGGTTGTGAGTTATTCCAGGTATAGTACTGAACATTCATAGGAGGTTTCCATTGATTACTATAAAATGGATCATTAAATGTAAGAGAATCCTGAGGCATACCTTGTCTTTGGGCCCATGGTCTTCCCTCTTCTTCTATCTGCAATGGGGACATAATTCTACCAGAATAGCCTCGACCTCCTCATGTTTCTTTTTTTCCTACATCGTGTCCATTTGTGTGGCCATGTTATTAATGATGTCTTGCTTTAAGTCAGACAGAAGATGCGTTATTTCTATCTGAGAGGCTCTAGCTCCATTAGTTTAGCCTGGAGTAGACCTATACCCTCTGCCTTTCTTAGCAGCAGCTCTAGAGTAATTGAGGAAGATTTTATTGATATCCTCCCTTGTAGATTGGGTGACATTGCCTCCGGCCATGAGATCCAATGCTTCAGTGCACCCCTCATTTATACCCCTCAAAAAGAGAATTTTTTTTTTAATTCTTGATTGAGTTGATGTTGTCTATTCTTCTGCAAGCTAAACAAGAATCTTGACACATAATCTTCAAGTCTCTCATCCTCCTTTTGTGTTATCTTGAAGATGTTGTCCCCTCGCATTTCATTCCCCCTGCAGTACTCCTTATACTTTGTCAATAATGCACTCTTCATTTTATCCCATTCATGAAAAACATCATGCCTAAGCCCATAAACCATCTCAATGTAGACTCCTTCAGAGCTGCAGGAAACAATTTGAGCCTATGGGGATCCATGGTATAGTCATAACTGTGACAAAGGATATCAAACTCAAAGAGAAAGGTATCGGGGTCCTCGGTTACAAGGTCATAGAATTTTGGAAGGGTTGAAGATGGAATGTTCTGGAGGTTGTTATTATCACGCTGGTCAGTGATGGGGAATGGAAAAGTAGAAGGGTTCGCAATCCTGGGCAGAACTTGAAGTTTACCTTGAGGCTGATAGATGACTAGAGGTAATGGATTCTCTTCTTGATGCTCTAGGTATTGGATTCTCAGATTGGCCAAGGCTTCAGCAAAAGGATTAAACTTGGGTTGTTCTTTAGGAAGGTAAAAGTTTAGCGGATCACCTTCTGAAGATGACAATGACGATGATGAAATAGGAAGGTTTACAATAGCATCCACGAACTGACCCTCCTCTTCTTCTTCTTTCAGGCCAAATATTTCTCCTAATCAGTTATTGGGGTAATTTGGCAAGTACCTTCCTAGAGAGTCTCTTCTTCTTCTATGCATGCAGTTGAATGAAAATTACGGTAATGGGGTGAAACAATTTGGTGGCAAACTCTAATTTACTCAAAATAGGTAAAATGGAATAATAATGCTTGAAGCAAATTCTACAAATGGATGAGTTCAACACCATCCCCGCAACGGCACCAAAAATGATTGGTTCTATTAAAGGAATAAAAAACTAGGCTTTCACCAAGACTCATGGATTAGACATCCTATCGAGCAGCAATCCTCCATATAAAAACTCATTTAATTTATCAACCTAGGGATGTAGTACTTGAAACAGGTTAGCAAGATATATGCACCACGGATTTACTCAGACCACGCTATGGCTGCAGGAAACAAATTGCTTGAAAATGAAAACTAGTCTAAAGATGCAGGAAACAAATTGCGTGAAAAGGAAAACTAGTCTATTACTACGGGAAATAAATACTGGAAGGAAAATATGGAAGTAAAGATGTTGAAGGAATGCAAAGGCTTGAAAATGAAACTATAATGTTTCAAGGATTCTACCCCTTTGGTTGCATGAAGCAACAACTTATCCTGCGGCTTTGGCTGCAGGAACTGTGTAACACCAGAATTAAGACAACAAGATGCAGGAAAACAAACTACATGAAATGATTCTAACTAATGTGGATTCCTCACCAAGTGGGCCCCCTTGGATGAGTATCCAAAACTCAATTACATTGAACTAGATCTCAACACTTCATTTATAATTGATTGAAAATGAAAATACACAGATTCATGTAAACTGTAAAAATAACAGAATGAAACTATATTCTTGATAACTGTTAATGCCTCCTTTCTTGCTCGGGAGTGGGGCTTATTTAAAGAAAAACATCCAACAACCTAATTTCTCATGCTATAGAATAGGCAGAGTCATTATTTGAAAAATCTAGAAACTAGAAAGCAGAAAAACAAAAGACATCCATAAAGAAGGAAAGAATTGTCATGACAGAGGAAGAATAGATCTAGATTCCCACTCCTTCCTGGATTTCTTCAAGGAAATTCAAAACTCCTCAACTTGGTCCTCGCCCAACTGCTGCCACCATGATCCTATCAGAACCGCCACTTTGAGTTGCATTAACTTCTCCATTGGTTGAGTCTGCTACAGGAACGGGTTGGGGTATCCAGCGCATGGGTGCATTCACTTGGTCAATCCTTCACTCACTATTTATGCTCTGCACTTTAAATGTTAGAATCAAGACATCCAAGGAAATGCTCCACCAAATACACATACATCGATTCATGTTAAAAACAACTAACTACTCATAAGAACATAACCCTAAATTTAGCATAAGTAATATAGCATTAATATCCACATTTTGCATGTTTAAAAGCATTAAACCAGAGTAGGTGTCTTAGTGGTTGCATGCCACATAATAACATAAAAGAGCATAAATTTTTCAACAAGTATGATGAAAAAGAACAAACAAGAACTATTAGAAACTTATCTTATGGCTTCTAAAACAGGGCATAAAAATGCTTCATCATGACTCATGATCCCTTTCTTTAAAGTGCCCAAGTCTAAGGTTGTGTGTGAAATTGTTGGTCCCAATTCCCCCAGGTACCAAGATATTTACACTTGCTTAACTAGCTAAAATATTCCCCTTCAATTGTCTCATAACCAAAATAATTACTTGATAAGGCAAGCCTCCCTTTACACTATCATTGCCAATACACTTTATCGACGTAGTCTAGATAGAACACTCCTTAAATATCTCAACTTGGAAGAAGCACAAGTGACTAAGTTAGAAGTACACGAGGGCATTTATGGTGCACATTCTAGTGGCTTGGTCTTAGCCAAGAAGCTTCTAAGAATTGGGTATTATTGGCCTATAATGAAAATGGATCCTTGCTTATTTGTGTAGAAATATAGAAAGTGTCAAATTCACAGGAACCTCATCCATGCACCTTCTCAAGGGTTGCATCCACTCACATCATCGTGGTCCTCTTTGTAATGGGGGTTCAACATAGTTGGCAAGATCCATCCCTTATCCTCTAATGGTCATAAGTACATAATCACGGCCACTGGGTATTTTACAAAGTGGGTTGAAGTAATTCTAATGACCTACACCATTGGAAAATAGATTTCCAAGTTTCTTTTAAACTATATCATAAGTCAGTACAGTGTTCCACATACGATCATTACAAATCATGGCTCCCCCTTAAAAAATAAACAAGTAGATGAGCTTTGCAAAAAAAATCACATCCACCATATCTATTATTCACTCTACTTTCCCTAAGGTAACAGAAAGGCTAAGGCTACGAATAAATCCATTATAAAAATCCTGAAAAAGACAGTCAATGAAGCTTGTTAGGACTGCCACCTCCAACTCAACCCCGACTTATGGGCTTACCACACTAGTTTTTGTACCCCCACAAGAGCCACTCCATACTCAATAATATATGGTACCAAAGCTATCTTTCCAGTAGAGTTTGAACTCCCATCATTACGTGTATCCCTTCAACACATCATTTCAGATGAGGAATAACGGGTATCTTGACTACGGGAGTTGGAGTTGTTCGATGAAAAGAAAAAAAATGTAGTAACACATTTGCAAGCATACCAACAACGTCTTAGGAGAAGCTACAACAAAAACTTCATACCCCAAGATTTTGAATTTGGTGACCTGGTACTAATGGAAAATCAAAAAAATCAAATGGAAAGAGAAAAACCAGGAAAGTTTGAACCAAACTAGTTGGTTCCTTACATCATTACATCAGTGTATGTGTCTGGAGCTTATCAGATATCCACATTAGAGGGTCAACCTCTATCAGACCCCATCAACAACTTGCATATGTGTAAATATTATTCATAATTCTCAGAGTAGACCCATTTTAAAAATGCGAAAAATCTAAAAAATCTAAAAAAAATGTTATCTTGGCAAAAACCTGGCAAACATGCGTCTTCGATGACACAAAATAGACATACAAGAGAAATAAATTTGTCCTATGGTGAAAACCACTTTGTTGGTGCCTTGGGCAAGTACCATGGTGAAAATTGGGTAATTGGGCGCCATGTGTAGAGACCATTTCTCTACCATCTATCATAACTCCAACCTAGTATCACTTGTCATTTCACCTCATTTTCCACAATAAAATTTGTCATGGCTTTAAATTTATCAATTTTCTTTGTCCTATCATCTCATATTCAACACAAAGTCAGTCCACTATGGTCATTCTATAATAAATTGATCATTCTATCCTGACTGGGGGCACCCCAAGGTCATGATCCATCAAGCCCTGAAAAAATCTTTACAATTTTGGAAAAAGACTTTCAAAAACATTAAAAAAAATCATGAGAAAAACAACAAAAACATCTTCAAAAAGTTCTGAAATTTTTTTTGTCAAAGACAAACAAAAAATTTGAAAAACCAAGAAAATTTTGCAATTGATATCCTTTGTACATAAACTAATCCTTTCGCATTTCAAAATAGGCATTGAATGACATCATACAACAAGTTTGAGCTTCAGTGAAATGAAGTCAAAATAGTCAAACTAGTCAACAAGTCTTCAATCAAACTAGCACAATGTCATATCTATCAATTCAATCCCATAGCAAAGTATTTTGTCAAAAGTCATGTTGTCTTAGACAAGGGGAGGAACACTTGAAAATAAACAAGGCAGTCTTATACGGGGTACCTGATTCTTGAAACCAGACAACATCAGCAAAACATCAAAATTCAATCTCCAAACTACTACAAAAATATAGACACATAATCAATATGGTTCTTACTTGTTGATTCAAGTTTATCTTATTATGTCTTGATTTCCACAAGTCATGTTCTTATGCATCTCCATGATTCCATTGGTGATTAGATGTGTTGGGATGATTCCACGTGTGATATCTAATTGCAAAGCATGTTGCAATAGATAATTTGGTTGTGATACACTGCACATAGCTCGACTCTTAATGCCCAACATATATGGATTGACCCACATTCTTTGTCTGTTCAAAACATGTTTTTTAGAATGCAAAGGGATAGTTGTGTCTAGATCATTAATATCTAGGTATGATGGTATTCATTTTTTCTATAATGAAAGTGGCTCAATGATTAAATAAATTGGAATTCAAAGCTGGTTAAAAGAATCTAAGGTTTCAATTAGGATTCATTCTCCTTCTCTCTCGTCTCCCATCTATCACTACTAAATATGCTCTTTGTCAATCCCAACAAAATCCTTGTGATAGAATATCATGATACAATAACCTACATCCATAAAATATGTTAGTTTACATACATCGTAAATCAAACATATAGTACACATCATAATGCATACATCCATTATATAGAAGCATATAATACATTTAACTCATTTAACATAGTCTATCATCTAATTTGCATCACATCATATAGGAAATGCATACATAAACATAACATAAAAAGAATATCATGATTCATTGCATCTCATAACCATCACACAGTCATCCTAACTTACCAACATTCTTCACTTACTAATTATTATTTTCTTGCATCATTAATCTAAATCTTCTTTCAAGAGATCATTCATGTCTTTCTTGCATAAACAATCTCTCAAGGGGGGCATTGTTTACCTCGTTGTCACCTTATTCCCACTAGGGCATACTGGGGCATGATTTTTACCAATTATTCTTTGAAACAACAATTAAAATGCATTGTTTCAAAGAGGGGCAATATGTAGACACCTAAAAATGACTAGTAGGTCTCACGCAACAACTCTACTAACATTCTTCTAAGATTATTAAATAGCCTTTTTTATTTAATTAATTTGTGTCTTTTCACTATATTCTAAATTCAAAATCATCATTTCCCTATAATTTCGTAATAAAGTGATTTTAATTAATTACTTTATTTTAAACGTCTAAAAAATATTTCATCAACTATTATCTATTAAAGTAATTAAATAAATAAAATATAGTTTGATCTACATTGATTGCGAAGGCAAAAGACATCATACTGCGACTACAATATTATATATTCAGACTCAAATTCATACTGCTGTGACTCCTCGAAACTGGCTAATTTGCTGCTGTTAACACATTGAAATCACAGCCTGGATTATTATTGAGACCGCTGATTAATTAATAATGAGATTACTGAGACAATATTGATTTTGAATACACCGCGACATAATTCTGCATTTTTACAGATT
>MU228069.1:846406-872837 GCA_018584345.1 Thuja plicata
ATTCATTATTGTCTTGTCTCTTTTGACTATGGTTTATGCTCTAGTATAGTTCATTTGTAAGGCATCTAAAATATACCTACTACAAGGTAGTGTGTCTAATCATTTGTGAGTCTTTCTCAAGGAGAGAATTACATTTTGTAAATGGTTTCAGAGAGAAGGACATAGTTGTGAAGATCTGATGAAGAAGTATTGAGTTGAGTAGATTGTTTGTAAGGCATCCAATCTGGATTGTATGAAGTTTGTAAGACATTCTTCAGTATTGCATTAGTTTATTATTGTGGACATATGTTTTCATTGACTCTTTTCCCAAGGAATAGGCACTGATCTAGAGTTTGTTGAGCAAGTGTTTTCTCCATTCAGTTATACACAAATTAATCAATTTCATCTAGTTTTTAGAACATATGAGTTGAACTCATCAAGGACTCATATCAGCAGGATATTGTCCACTTTGTTGATTCTTTAGAGAGTGAATCATTAGGTTATCCCTCCTAAAATCAAAAGGAAGAAGGATGCAAATCCTTGTCTCATTGGTTCATGTTATCAAAACTATAGCCTGGCTTATAATACTCCATTTCAAACTAATCATTGCAATCTCTAAAGTGTTTTATAAGTTGTTACAGTGAGGTTTCAGGTACATAACCAGTGAATGAAACAATCCACCAAATACATAGGCTGAAATATCAGTAATCTTTAAAAGGTAAAACCTGCCTGAGTCTGTGGAGCTCAAAAATGAAGAAGGATATTATCCAATCCTTAGCAATTATCCTTTCTCTTGCCTAAAAGAGGTTGCATCCGAGTATACCAGGTATACTGTCATCATTAGGTAAGTGTTGCAAGAAAAAGTGCTAACACAAATCACGGGGCTTTTAATAAATTTGTTCCTAAGAGTGAGAAATACCTCCTAGATTTAAGTTTAAGTTAAACTATGATGGAGCTTCCCAGGGAAACCCAGGAGAATCTGGGATCTAAATTATTATTTAGATCATGATGGAAACATTGTTAAGGCTTCATGTAAATATATAGGAAATGGTACTAATAATAATATTGAATTTCAGACCCTTTCTTTTGGCTTGGAATTAGTCATTTCCCCTAATATAAAAGACATTATTATTGAAGGTGACTCGATGGTTACCTTTTGTGTTGTGTCTAATCGAAAATCAATGGTATGATAGTTATAATATCTCTTAAACAAGATCTTAGCCCAGTTACAATTTTTTAATTCTTACTCAATTTGTCATTGTTACAGAGAGGTAAATTACATTGCAAGCTTCTTGTCTAACAAAGCCATAAATGAATAATACATTGTTAATTGGAAAGATTAGGTATTGAGAGGGGGGTGAATGAGTATTAACAAACTTATACCTATTTTGTACTTGATTGAACTTTAAACCATTAAACATCAACCGATAGTAACATTAACTGATAGTGTCCACAATATTACCGATATGTTGCAACTTAAAATCAGTGTAAATAACAGTAACACATAATCAAATCCACATACCCATAACACATAGAATTTTGGTCTCACAGAAACCCTTGTTCAGAGGGAAAATTTTTGGTGGGGATGGCACCCACAACTCTTCACTACAGAAAAAAAATTGTCGGTTGGGGCTTACAATATGTCACCTTCCAAGTGACTCACCAGATTAGGAGTGACTGATACATTGTTAAGTGTATCCATAGTCCTACTAAGACTACTTTGCTAAGAGATTTAATCTCGTTTGTGTGGCGTTCACCTTGTTAGAGGATTTACAAAAAGCTCACACAAAAATGAACTTATCAGTCCTATTATAGACTACCGGGTTAAGGGATTTACAATACCTTATAGAAACTGTTAGGATTCTTCACAAGATGGTAATGACCTGTATACGCTTCCTTCCAAATCTTTTCAGATCCCTTGTGCTCTAAATCTTTGTTCTCTTCTCTGCTCTACTTTCGATTCATTTCTCTACTTAATTCATCCTTGTAACTTATCCTCTTCAACTCTTCTTCATAATTTGTTCCTTAAGCTTCTTATATTTTAATCTCCTTAACTCATCCTTCAATCCTGACCTTTGAGCTTATGGTTAATCAAATAATTAATCTTGATCAATCCATAAACCGTTTTCATGTTCTTCCTCTTGTCAGTTGTTGTGTGTTTTTCCTTACAACCAATAGTGGTCAACTTCTGATAGTTGACCTTCTTATTATGATAACTCTTCCTTCTATCTGATAGTAATTCCGATAGCTATTAATATGTTATTTACATCAATGACAAAACTTATCATAATGCCAGTGATTTCCAACAATCTTCCCCTTTGGCATTGATGGCAAAAACTTTGTCATATGTTAGATGTCCTGTATATGATGATATACTTCCCCTTAGATATATCATTATACTTATTTTTCATGTTGTTCTTTATAGTTCCCCTTTTACTCTATACTTCTCCTTTTTTGGCACTCAGCGCCAAATGATATATGCAATTGGCATGTCCTTACAGTTTATCCATGATGAACTTGTACCTGTCTCCTGTGTTTTTCAAAATTGTATCTCGTGCTTCCTGTAGTGCTTTCAATCCTATCACATGTTTGTTTAAGTTTGGTACAAGTGCTTCAAGACTATCCATGACACTTAACTATGGTGTTTGCACAATTTTCTCTGTTGTTGTAATATTAGCCTTAATAATATCTATATGTGGCGTTATTATACCTTGTAATTCTAGTATTCTCATATGTTGGCTTGCTCGCTCTGTTGTTAGCTCTTGCTCCTTTGAAATAATCTCTCTTAGGTTCGTTGAATGGTTCATAAACTTTGTTGTAGGATGGAGATTTTTGATATTACGTGCTAGCTCATTATGATTTTCTTTAATCTTATTGTCGATATCCTCTATAAACTCTGCAAAATTACACAAACTTGTGTACATTGTTGTGGCTTTCTTCAAATTTTCCTTCAAATTTTCAATAACTTCTGATAATTCAACTTTCAAAAATGCAATCTTGGTTAACAATTGTTGTAGAATTTTGTCTTCTAGTTTCTTCATTGCATTGTTGGTTAGTCTTTCCTCCAAATCTCTTCCTGGTTGATTGATTTCATCAATATAAGCTTCCAGTTGGTAAACTAGTGACTCTTCTTCATCCACAGTAACGTTTGGCATAAGATCTTCAAATAGATCTAGTGTTCTAATTAAAACTATCTTCTTTTGTTTCTTTGATTTTTCCTTATCCAATTCGACCTTCTTGTCCAAAACTCTTTCATATTCTTCCTTGTCCTTATTCTTCTTCAATTTTCAAGGATCCTGTTTGAGTATCTCAAACTCAAGGTCATCATCATTTGCATTTTCATCATCTTCTTTTTCTTCTTTATTTTACCTTTTGCATCTTTCTGCTCCTTTTCATCTTTTTTTTATCATCATCTTCTCCATCTTTCTTCTCTCCATCCTTATTTTTTTGCTCCATCTTTCTTTTCTTCATCAGGATGCTTCTCACTGGTGTCTGGTTGCTTATCTCCAATATCTATTGTATCTTGCTGCTTCTCAGTGCTTGTTTCCTTCTCCGTATCTGTTTGCTCCATGTTAGTAGGTGAATGCTACTACTCAGCTGATATGGGGTTCTGGTCATGTAAGACTTCATCTTGCTTATTCATTTCCTCTAGGATTTCTTTTATACTCTATAGTAAAGGGTTTGGTAAATGTCCTTGTTGCGTTACCTATGAAGTGACCTATTCATGACTCTGTTGTTCCTTTGTGTTCTTCTCTGTTGTAACTTTATCATCTTCTCTTCCAATAGATACTTGTGCTAAATCTTCCCATTGCTCAGTTGACTTCTACAATTCTTCAGTAATATCCTCAATAATAACTACATCTTTGGTTGTTGACATATCGGTTGCATTAGGTGCATTTTTTATAAGCTCGCTTACAGTAAATGTATCATCTACATTTGATGTTCTTGCCTCTGAATAGGGTTGATTCTACTCTTCGTTCAGTACTTTCTTCCACACTTCAGTTAAGTCTTGTTCTATTACAAAATCATCATTTACTAGAATGATAGTTGTTAGTGTCTTTATTCTAAACTCTGGCTTGTACTTATCCATATACACTTTGACATTGTTCTCTGATAACTTTGGTAATAGGTTCTTCAATATTTTTATCTTAGTTCCTCAACTCTGTGATAAGTTGAATCTCATCTTGTCAATAAATTCTCATATAATTCTCTAGGATCATTATCCTTCACATTTCAAGGATATTTGTTGTACTTAAGAAAATGTTGAATAATAGTGTCTTCTATCAATTTATTATCTTCCTCTATCAATTTTTCAAAGGCAGTGGGATTGATTCTCCCAACTAATCATGTCTTAGTTATGTACTCTTCCATTTCAATTGGGTTTGTTGGAATCTTGAATTGTTTTCTACCTGATCACTTTCCCCATGTCATGATCTCCTTCTCTGATTCAGTGTCCTCTTCGTTTGTGTCACATTGCTTCACAACAGTAGGGGGAGTCTTCTTCTGACTTCTGGTGGCTCTCCTCTCAGATACTTGATTATTATTGCCTCTTTCTAGGCATTTTCCTTTTTGGTGTCTCCTCAATCTCTTTTTCTCCTTTACTGATAGTTTTAAGTATGGTCATTTATGCTTCCACTTCCTGTACCTCACGATCCTCAATCTCATGAATAGCTAGTAGGGGCTTTACTTATGGTCTCTCTTTTATCTCCTCTGGTTGTGTACTACTTTCACCTTCACCACTTCCATACTTAGATGTCAAATTCTTAATCATTTGTTCTTTCTTATTTTGAATCTTAGGCTTCTTGATATCTAATGTAATCCTTTTGTAAGCTTCCTTGCATGTACCAAATCTGTTAACTGTTGTATCCTTTGGTTTCTTCAAAATGTATTAAGTACATCCATTTATATATTTCTCTATCACTACATAACCAAATGTTGGAACCCAAGATGTCCCACAGGTTGGATTTTGCATGTGTCAGTCTTCACTAGAAAACAAATAGAATCTTTATACTTCTCTACTACCAACGAGGGTATCTGATAATGCTCTTGCATTTTGATTTGAAATCCCTTGAAATATCCCCATATAATATTATTGAATTCATCTCTTAATTTCTCAATATAATCATTAATTTGGTAAATTACTGGTGTGTTTGTACTCCAATTCACTTCACCTATTCCCGGAAAGAAATTCTTAACGTAAAGTATAAACAAATAAGTAGTGATCCAAACTTAACCTCTTGTTTTTTATCCTTCTTCAATATTTTAATGTTGGCAAATATTTGGTTTCTCACCATGCCTAATAAATTATAATTCTTGCCTAATTTGGCTATCTTGTAGGTTGCATACACAACACTACCTGGTACATTGTTTGGTCAACTAGACTGGTAAAATTTATATCCAATGATCATTATTGCAAACTGTTATGCCCTGCATCCCCGTCCCTACATTTTGTGTGCAAAATATTGGGTCCCCCCCCTTTTTTTTTTTGTTTTCTTTCTTTGGGGTTTCCTTCCCCGGCGTGGTGTTTTGTTTTTTTGCTTTTCGTCTCTAGGACTCCGGTCCCGGAGGTTGCCCTTCATTGGAAATCGGATTCTGGACTCTGGGATTATTCATCATGATGTTCTTAAGTAACATCATCACGGGGAATCCTCGGGCCCGGAGTCCGGAGATTTGCTTGACCAGAGATTGCCAGAAGGAGAAGGATTATCTTTTTACCGTGGGTATAAATAGAGCTTACCTGTCACTTTCACATTTACTGCGATTAAAACCTTCAAGCACTTAGAGTGATTTAGAGAGCGATTTCAAAGTGATTAACAGAGCAATTACAGAGAGTTTATGGTAATCAATGCTTAACATCTACCAGTCACTTCTTGACGATTGCGAGTGCTTCGTGGTGGTGATTCTGACAGTTTGAAAACTTGAGCTGTTGAAGAGCTCCCGCAGTAATCCTCCCTTTCCTCCGCCTTCTACATTCTCAGGTTGGTGTTTCCGCTTTCTACTTCCTGGTTTTCCTTTGTTTGGTTTCTGTTTGCCTTGTTGGTTTGTTTTGTTTCTCTGTTCCGTCTGGTTTGCTGTCTTTTGGTTCTGCCGCCCGTTGGTGGGTCGGCTCTGCCAGAGGGTTGTCTGCCCTTTGTACAGAGGTGCTCCATCTGTAAAATGTGTAGATAGCTGTATATATGTTTGTCTCATATGGTTTTCCTACGGGCGTCGTTCCGCGTTGTATACCTAGTATATATGTGTATAGTTGTATATAATCTCTGTATATCTCCCTGTTTCTATGTATATATCCCTTGGCTCCATGTATATCCTTCTAGGTGGCTTGACGAGCTGGTTGAGTCACCTCTGTTTCTGGTTTTCCGCCTCCAAACTCGCTTTGGGGCAGAAAACCACCTGTTTGAAACTCGGCTCTCAGCTGATTTCAAACAGGCAATTTTCTCTCTCCTCCATGAAGTCTGTCAGAACCTCATTTATGTCCCATGTGCACAATCAATTCTAGCCAAGTGGCTTTCACTTTTCACGCATTCAGACAGTTGGCTCCGTCGTCATCGCCATAACTTCCATTTAATACCTACACACGTGGCGCACACGTGGGCTTGATGACTAGCCTTTTTACACGTCCTCACCAATGGTCATTTCTTCGGGCTTCGGGTCTCCTACCATCATCCATCTTGTGTCTTTACCTAGTGTGATAAAATCCCCAGACCCGGATGTTTAATGAAAATCTAAAGTTTACGATGTGTTCACTTTTTGGTTATCTTTGCATGAAACTAACTTTTCGGGAAAGCAAGCATCACGGTGGTAAGATCTCTGGGCCCCAGAATAATTATTTTGGTAAATGTATTCTGACGGTTGCTTTCCCTTGCAGGTTCCTAGAGTTTATCTTCCAAACATGTCTGAAGCATCGGTGTCATCTCCACCCGGAAGTCCAGAGCTACCTTCCACAACAGAAACCAGGGCTGCCGTAAAATCTAAAATGGAGAAGGCCCTGGAAAAGCTGCCCCTGACCATGAAATTTGTACAGGACAATGTCATCGTGGGCTCAAAGATTGAGTCTAAGGTCAAGCTGATGACCGACACCAGCGTCGGAACATGGTCAGAGATGCAGGCCTTGGTGAAAATAATGCACATCCAGTGACAAGCTGGAGATCAATTAGCGATCAACGTCGGGGGCTCTAGGATCCTCCGTGAAGCTTGCTTCCCATGCTCCGTGCAATCTCCGGAGCTTATCCTAACACTGGCAGCCAACTACAACTCTTCTGTCTGGGTTGTTATGCTCACGGCCGCAGAGCCCACAGGATACCCCACTCCACTGATGTCCCTCGACCCAGTCACATTCTGGGTGAGCCTGGGAATCCCATAATTTGATAGGGCCACGGTGGTTACAAGGACCGATGCCTTGACCTAGTTTTCACAACTGGAGGACGCTGCCCAGGTATACATGAATACCCACTGTCTTAAGGCCCCAAAGAGGGACCCAAAGAGAATGAAGATAGAAATTCCCCACTCTGAATTCAATGAGAGCATCCAGATGGGGATGATAGCATTAGCCCGGGTCTTTAGGCATCCCTCCGCCCAAGAGTTTTCCAAATGGATGTACTATTTTCTTCTCGGCATCTCCACCAAGGGAGAATTCTTCAACTAGGCAACAATAATATCCAACCATGTCGACTCCCAGTTCCAGCAGCTGAGCATGAAGAAAAAGTTTTACATGTCTTCCTACGTTTTCTGGGCCCTAGCACAGCAGAGGCCCCATTCCCATGGCCTACTTATTGACGGCGTGCTCAGGATTGGCCCGGGACAAAAGGTACTGTGGGACCATTTCCTACAGGTTCAATGGGAGGCCAGCTTCCCCAATTTCTGTCGGGTAAACGACGCATTCGTTTACTATCATCTGCTTACACCCACCTGGGATGTCGGATACCACCTATCTATTGAGGCGATGAAGTTGGTCCATAGTTATGGACATTACTATATTCAATTCCAACAACCCACATACATTAGGGTCACCAGCTTCTCCGGGAAACCCTACTTGTTGCCCAGACATTGTGGGGACAAGATCGTGCTATTGGAGTATTGTAGGCAAATAATGGAGGTGCATGCCTTCTTTGCCCTCAAAAAGATCCCCAACATTCTGTTCCCAATTACCTGCGGGAACTACACATGTAGTCTGGCCGCCACGAAGGAGGCGGACAATGAGCTGAAAAGTTATAACTTACAGAAATTTTATCTGGCGCGAAATTTTTTTGATCCACATGGGAGAATCACAACGGCAATGCCCCGGGCTTCAGAGCCCCATCATATACACGTGGAGGACTTCTGGGCAGACTTCCAAGATGATGTGGAGGTGCGGAGTAGGCACTATGTCAGAATGATAGTCGGCATGATGCAGAAATTGAAGCTCCAGAAGTTCCCGACAGACTTCTTAGACGCCACCCCCACTATCGATCCCCAGTACAAGGCAAAGGGGATCGATAAAAAGGCCCTTCCACCAGTAAACTGGGCTACCCAAGAAGGGCCCACTATTGAATACTTCACTCAGGAGGTGGTCGAGCGAAGCCACATCTATTTTAAGAAGGTCTGCCCCAGGAGTACCCGCCGAGCAGCCTAGCCGACGCCAAAATTAACTCCGCCGCCGGTACCAAAGATGACTCCGGGGGTCGGGACTTCTTCGCAGGGTGCAGACAAAGGAAAAGGAATAGACACGACCCCTCCTGCGCAAGAATTCCCGATCACAGAGCAAATAAAACAATCGGTGGAAGCCTCTCAGCAAATGAGGGAGCAACTAATAATGAGGCTGGCCACCCCACCACTTATGACCAGGCCACTTCGCCCCTCCTCCTCCCCGTCATTAGAAACCTTAATGGTTAAGGCAACGGGGGTGGATCCCTTGGAGGTGGCAGCGATAAGAGACACAGGGCCACCGCTGATTACCCGGCGAAAGAAGAAGCTCAGCATAAAGCCTAAGGCAGAGCCGGGGCAGGGAACGTCCCAACCCCAACAAGTGGAAATCTTTTCTTCCAGTTCCCCAGAGATGAAGAAAGAAATTGAGCCTACAAAATTCCTAGCCAGTCCCCCTCCACAAGAGGAATTTGATAATGTATTTGTGACCGACGAGTTCAAGAACTTGCAGGGGGACAATACACAAATAGAGGCAGAAGTCCCGGGGGCGGAACAAGAGACTGCAGAGCAGGAAGATATTGAGCAAGAGCCTGCGCAGGGATAAGAGCCTCAGGTAGAGGGAAAGGAGCCAGAATCGGAGATCACCTCCGGAGCTCAAGCAATGCAAGGTCCGGGAGTGGACCAACAAAAACAAGGTGAACAAATGGCATCCGCAGGGGGAACCGGACCTTCGAGAATAACCGTAACCCCAGCTGCCACGTTCCAAGGGCCACTCCTGGGAGCAACCTTCGGGCAGGTTATCACAGCGGCCCAAACTCTGAACCTCGGCCCGATACCTCCCCTACTACTGAAAGAGGTGCCAACAGAGGAAGAGGCCCCAATAAAAGAACAATAAGAAGAACAAGAAGAAGAAGAGCAGCTCAAAGAAGAAATCCCCGAGGAAGCCTACTAGGGTCCAGACCCAATGATAGACATACAGGATAAGGCCGAGGAGATGGATATTGAAGAGAACATTCCTACAAAAGAAGTTGGGGTGGGGAAAGGAACGGATGAGGTCCATGTTGCTAAGGAGAAACAACCACAGGGTGCTGGAGAAGAATCAGGGGAACAAATCCTGGTAGGAAGGCCACCTCTCCCACCTCAGTGGCTGGTAGAAAGCAGGAAAAGAAAAGCCCAGTCTGCTCCTGTGATTCCTCTCTCCCTGGCCGAAATGATGGCCCAAGTTCAGGCCCCACCGAAGGCCAAGAAAGCCCGGATAGTTCATACCCTCCGAACTGGGCCAGGTGGAGAAGCAGTTGTCGTTGTGGAAACACCTCCCCCAGACATCGATGAAGCAACCGCGGACCCCGTAGACTACAATGTTGCAGAGGTATCCCTAGGGAAAAGGGGAAAGCAAGGTGAGGTAGACTTGCTAAAAGAGGCAGCAAGGGCGGTGGAGGCCCGATATGAGAAAGAGGCCCAGAGGCTCAAAGCTTAAAAGGAAAAGAATGCAAACCTTATGGGGTTGCTTACTGAGCTAGCTTGACCTATCAATGCAGTTCCTCCGGGGGCCTCCACCTCAGAAGATATACCTCAGAGTGACATAGACTCCCTGCGAGTGATGAAGAAGAAAACTTAGGCAGTGGACGAGTGGGTCGCCCTGCAGATAGGAAACACCCAGCATTTCCTAGTGTCCACCCTCCCAGATTTATACATGACCCGACAGGTTATTCATCAGGCAGAAATACTTATTGAGCAATGGGAGAGTGACGCCGAGAATTACCAATCATGGAAGGTGGAGCTCGAAGAGCTCCTTACCTTGGGAGAAGATATGATTTCTGAATCCATAATTCTAGGTGATGAATCGTTTGATTTTGTAAGAACCCAACACTCCAGACTTGACCTCACATTGGAGGTAACCAAGCAACTGGTAGGGTCCTTGCAAGATAAGGTAAATACTGTAAAATATTCTTCCAATTTATACAAGTCTTTTGTGATAAAGACTTCCGGGGCTGATCCCCTTAGCACAGATACATGTACCCCCGAAGATTCAGTTTTGGGGAGTTTTGATGAAATAATAAAATCCCGGTATCAATCCCCGGAGGGGATAGATGGGGCCCAAATGGCAAGATTAACCTACATGATACTTAGTGGTCATGACGTGGCAAGAATGGCGGATGAGTTTAAGGAAAATGTTCCAGACCTGGGGGAACAAGTTGAAGTGGCCAAGCACAGATGGGCCAGCTTGAAGGAGATAGATGAGGATGGCATTTCCCACCTCCTCCAGGCCTTCAACGATAATAAGTAGCCTTGAGATTTCTCCGGGGACTGGGGAGAACTCAAGCGTTGGGCATTCTTTATTCTTTGGGGATGTAAGTTCCCAGATCCCAGAGTCCTAGATCTCAAAATTTTGTATTCTTTCAGGTGATCCATGTCCCGGTCCCCGAGGCCGACCGATCACTATCAGCAGCGGTTAATAAAGGCTGTCAGAAAGTGGTTGGCCACATCAAGGAGGTGTCGACTCAGCAGTTGGTTTCTGACAGGGTGGTCTTCTTGAGGTGCCACTCAAAGGGTACACCTGGCACATTGGAGACAGGGCGCCGCATTTCCCATTTATGAGGCATGTAGCTTCGATCCCCGGGGGACCTACTTTCTTCTTTCTCCTTTCTGGTTCTCTTCTCGAGGCTGATTCTTCCACTGCATATTCTTATCTTATTCTTCTGACATGGCAGACCTATTCCGTCTCCAGGTCTTTTGTAGGGTGGCGCAGGTAGTACCGGCCCCCAGATATTGTATTTTATTGAAACATGATGTAAAATAGGGTTAGGGTTAGAAGAGTTGTATAAATAGCCAAATTGGCCCATTTCCAAGGGTCGACAAAATTAATGATTTTGTTGTCCATAGCAATAGCAAAGTGATTCCTGATTTTAGTTGCAGAGCTCAATGCTTCATTGTTCTATTTTATATAGTCAAATGCTCCCTTGGAGCCACCATTGTATCACGCACCATTGATTGCTGGAAGGAATATTAATAAAGAAGGAAGAATTCTCGGCAATGATGTTGTTGGCATTCCTGCTTCTGAGTTAATGGTATTTCATGCTTTAATGTCCTTTATGTCTTCTACTCTGATATGTTAAAAGTAGATTAACACCCTCTTTATTCCCGCTACTAATAAAATGCTAGCTGATGGTTATGTATTTCTTCAGTATTTAGTATAGTCTATCAGAGTATTATTGATGTTTTGGATGTTTAAGCACGACTGTAGTTAGACAAAATGTTTCTAACCCTGCAGGATCTTTTCTATTTTATTTTCTAAGTGTAGAATGCTAGGGGAAACCTTATTGTATTGAATATTCAGAGGTATTGAGTTGAAGAAACCAGCTATCCCCCTCGAAAATAGTCACCTCTCCCAATCGAGCCCCGCACCGTTGTGACCCGACACCTAGGTTCTTGAAGGCCCGAGGAACATAATTTCCCCGGACAAACTTTGTAGGTGGAGTTGGCCGGTATCCCCGGAACCCGGTGACAACTTATGACTGTTGGCGGACCCGGTCAAGAAAACCCCGTCAACACAAACTATGTTTCTAATTCCTTGACCTTGTCTACTCTTGTTTCTCTTCTATCCTTAGATGTTTTAGTTATTTTCCTTAGCTCATCCATATTGCTTACTTCTAGGGTACATTCTTTACCTTCGGTCGGTAAGCCAATGATCATGTGAATTAGGTCCTTTGTTATTCTAATTGGCTTGTCTCCGTCTAACCACAAAAATTCATAGTGTATGTGACTCAAAACACATATGATCCAATGTTCATTGAAAACTTTAGGCATGCATGCCATGTGTGTTAATCCTTTTAACTCCAAATGCTTATGCCCACCCTTCAATACATTTTTTTCACATAACTCATCGTAGTAAATCTTCTTGATCTTTGCATCACCCAATTCAATAATTTTGTTGTGAATAAATGTTCTTATGTCTTCAATCAACATCACCCTTTGTGGTAACGATGATAGGGCTCCAGTGTTGTCCTTTTTTGCTGCCTTCAGGGGGCACAACTTAAACTCGGGTGTTGGCTCGTCATTGATATTGATGACTATTAGGTTTTCAATTCTTTTTGTCATCTTGTTCTGCAAACTACTCTTGAAAACTTCAAATGTCCACTAAGAATTACGTTAGGGCTTCCTGCAACTTTGCTAACTAGGGCACTAAAAATACTCTTGATATCTTCTACAATAATTTCTTACTGATAATACTTCACAATAGATTTGTTTAGGCTCTTAGATACTCCTCGAACGATTGCTTCAGAAAAGCAGTGTAGAAAATGAATAGCGTCAACACTTATCTATTAACCAAAAATTTCTTGAATGGATATTATGATAATACATGCTCTCAACAGTAACTTTTCTACCGATAGTCATTCCTTCTATCCGATAATTATACTTTTTCACCGATAACTATATATCTTCAAAATGATAAAACAATAATGTCTACTACTAACTAATTCAGTATAAGTTCCACTACATCTTTACATGATGATACAAAATTCAATCATAACCTTTTGTAAAGGGACAAGTAGATTTAACAATTTCTTTTAGATCCCTAAGCAAAACTTACTTGCTTAGTTTGATGATGACTCCTCCAAACTTGAGGTTGGAGGGTTATATTTTTTCTCATTGATTTCTTCCTTCTTGACCCGAATCTTCTTCATGTCATTCTCCACTTGTTCTTTATTCGCTATTGTTTTTCCTTTGTTGTTTTCATTTATGTCTTGTCAATACCAACAATTTTGTGCTATATGACCATACTTACGACAAACAAAACATATCATCCCTGTTGATCTCCATGGTCCTGAATTTCTTCTTGGAATTCTCATTTTATAGTGTTTGTGTTTATGTCCATATTGACTGCATGTGTAACACTAACCTACAAAGCTTCCTTCTGATGATGTGCTATTAGCTCTTGATCTGCATTCTTTTTTATGATGTACAAACTTATTACAATTGTAACAACATCCATGAAAGTGTGTACCTCTTGAAATATTGACCGATCTGCTTCTACAAACATTTGATGTATGATCAAGTTTTCCATAGTTGTAACATGTAAGTCTAGTATATGTCTTACCATGTGTACCGATAGGCTCCTTTGGCTCTTGTGATTGATTCTTTGTTATCGATATTGATGATTCACCAATTTAAAATTTGTTGTCACTGATATATCCTATGTTGGTTTGGTCTCTTATTCTTCTCAGATTTTTCAATTGTTCATCTATCTTCTGCACGCTTAACTCAAACTTGGTGAGTCTTTCATTAACCTCTTTCTCAACTTTCATATTGTTCTTCAAAGTTTCTACTTCCTTTCTCAGATTTTCATTCTCGGTGAGTATCAGTCTATTTTTGTCATTTGTACCATGTAGAAATTCATTCAATGTGTTGTTCTCCTATTGTAACCTCAGAATAATAGCGTCTTTATCTCTGATAGATTTCTCGAGATTTTCTTTTCCAGTTTCAAGGTCTTTTTGGGCATCTTCTGTTGTTCACATCTTTTCCAATACTCAGTCATTATTATAGCTTGACTTTCAAGCTCCTTTTGGGATTTAGTTAGATATTCTTCCAAGGCAGTGTTCCTTTCCATCAATTCCTCTACTGTTGCATTGGATTCTTCCATATTTGTATTATTTTTTGATATTTCTTCAATGTTATCCAATGTTATCTACAACTTTTTCGATAGTTCCTTTCTTTTGGCGAATGAGTGTCTCAACTTCTTCTTTAGATCTTCAACTTGTTCCAAGGCTTTTTCCATTTGCTTCTCTCTTATATCTCTCCATAATCCAAGATCCACTCTCAAGTTGTTAAAGTTTCCCTCTAGAGAAATAAGCTCTGATACCAATTGTTAATTAGAAAGATTAGGTACTGAGAGGGGGGGGGTGAATCAGTATTAACAAACTTATACCTCTTTTTCACTTGATTGAACTTTAAACCATTAAACATCAACCGATAATAACATTAATGGATAGTGTCCATAGTATAACTGATATGTTGTAACTTAAAATCATAATGTAAATAATAGTAACACATAATCAGATACATGCAACCATAACACATAGATTTTTGGTCTCGCAGAAACCATTAGTCAGAGGGAAAAATTGCAGTGGGGATGGCACCCACAACTCTTCACTGCAGTTTTTTTTTTTCTGGTTAGGGCTTATAATATGTCACCTTTCGAGTGACTCACCCGATTAGGAGTGATTGGTACATTGTTAAGTGTATCTACAGTCCTATTAAGACTACTCTGCTAAGAGATTTAATCCTTCTTGTGTAGCATTCACCTTGTTAAAGGATTTATAAAATGCTCACACAAAAATGAACTTATCAGTCTTGTTAAAGACTACCCAGTTAAGGGATTTACAATACCTTGTAGAAACTGTTAGGATTATTCACAAGATAGTAATGAACTGTATACGCTTCCTTCCAAAGCTTATCAAATCCCTTATGCTCTAAATCTATGTTCTCTTCTCTGCTCTGCTTTCGATTCGCTTCTCTACTCAATCCATCCTCATAACTTCTCATCTTCAACTCTTCTTCGTAATATGTTCCTTAAGCTTCTTATCTTTGAATCTCCTTAACTCGTCTTGAATTCCTAACCTTTGATCTTAGGGTTAATCAAAAACTTAATGTCGGTCAATCCATAAATCATTTTCCTGTTCTTCCTCTTGTTGGTTGATGTGTGTTTTTGCTTACGACCGATAGTGGTCGACTTCCGATAGTTGACCTTCTTATTTTGATAACTCTTCCTTATGTCTGATAGTAATTTCGATAGCTATTACTATGCTATTTACATCAATGACAAAACTTATCACAATGCCAATGATTTTCAACATGTGCCTAATTAGAAGTGATTAAAGATGAAATCCCGACCCTACATTTTGAGGTTTTTGGAAGTGATACCCTTCCTCTGGTATAAATGCTTAATCACTCTTCTTATTAGAAAGCTATCTGGGGATATCATAATTAGTGATTCATAGTGACATAGTTGTCATAATACATAGTTTTACTTATGGGTCATGATTACCTTGCCCCTATGGATTTTATTTCTTTTATCTTTTTGTATGGTTTGCTAATTGAAGTTTCCTTTCTGAATTTTTGTTACATGATACTTTTCTTTTGTATGAATTGTTAAAATGTGTATACTATTCAAATTTGGTAAACACATACATGTTTGTTTATATTCATGGTTGGGTATTCTTTCATTAAAGAAATGTGGTACTTTTGGTGGTCATTGGGCTTTATATTTTTAAGAATATTGAATTTTGGCTCATGGTTAAGATCTATATCATTCATAAATATTCACATTGGGGTGATACCACAATAGTGGGTTACACTTTTTTGCCTAAATGGACATTGAAGTCTACATTTTGAGAAAAACTTTCACATTCGGATGCATATTGTTGTTAAACTGTTTGAAATCGGAAGATGAAGTAAACTAGAGTCTTTTAGGATTTTCTGTCTAGATTCTAAATATATATATTTTTGGATTGATTTTAATAATTTTTTATTTCTCCCACTAAAACTGCTATGTTGCTGAAAACGTCATTTTCAAAAAGGTCAATGACTTCGTACAACATAACTTTTTTTTTTCTAAAATAGATATCAATGCGCTTCTTTCAAATTTGGTTTTGTAACATCCATACGGAGGGCATGCAATTGTTTTGATGACATTATCATGATTATTGTGTATTTTATGAATGTTTGAAGTGTAGTAAATCGTAATTGTGACATACGTTGACTGCGTAGCTGATAACTTGTGTATTTATCAAAATTAAAAAAAAAAAATTTTATAGAAAGAAGACTCAAAGCTGGAGGGCACTGTTATTTTTCAATTTTTTTTTTTCTCTTTTCTACTATTTTTCATTGAACATCAAACCTGGAAGTTTATATTGGATAAAAAACCTACATCTGATGCACGTCAAAATACATAGACCTAATTAATTCAAAATTTGTCAAATCTATATTTGTTAGAAAGCTCATTCAGATTACTTGTGTAATGCAAAAGGAGGTGTCCCTATTCTTCCATTTGAGCCCCGCGCTTGAGCCCCAAAGCCATGAAAACTACAAATTTCTGTTAGCCTTTGCAGATAGCCTTAATTTTGGGGGTTTCAATAGAAAGTACTTTCAATCGAAACTAATTACTTTTGATCGAAAGTACTTTCTTATTTTAACATGTGTATGGGTCAAAATCCCACTAAAATCTTTACTAGCTTAGTTTCGATCAAAACTAACTTAGTTTCGATCGAAACTAACCAAAAAAAGTAGTTTCGATCGAAACTATAAATGTTTTGATCGAAATAATCAGGTACTTTCTATCGAAAGTACTTGACTAAATCCTCCCACCTTGTAGATTCGTGAGAAATTTCTTCCTCCGAAAAAGTGTAACCCACTATTGTGGGATCACCCATTGCAAAGCTTGATAAAAAAATTAAAGTGTTTACTTTAACATTCATTTAATTTGTGGATTGGTGGATTTATTGTTTTTAGTGACATGAATTACGTTTTACATAAGTTTGTTTATGGATTATGTTGTTCATGCCCATCCAGATTTTAAATTCTCAATTCATATATTTTTTGTTGTGTTTGAAGGGCACTAATTAGCATGGTTTTCTCCTTTGGTATTATATTGTTTCAAAGGTATATATCAATCTTGGTGTTGTAGATAATAACTATTCGACATATGGGATATTTCTAGCTATGTTGTTTTTGTTTCCCTGACAACTATTGTATCTTTAATGTCAGAGATCTTTATGCATCAATATTGTTGATGTAACATGTGAAACGTTATGGTTATCTGGTACTTGAAAGGATGATTTACTGGTTGCACTGTGAGTTATAAGTACTTGGCTTGATAGCTTATTGGTGATTTTTGTATACTAATTTGACATGACTTTGGTTCTTGCTATCATTTCTTTCAATGTCACATGTTGCATAAACTATACTGATTGATGTAACAAATTATGATCCTTGGATTCTTTGTACAATCAAGGTGCTACATGTGAATAGTTGATTGGTTTCCCTATGTCTTCTTGGTCTTGTTTGGGTAACTCTATCCACATAATGCTGAGAAGATAAGTACTTTCACGAGGATCTAAACATTTCTGTCTTATTTCATATTTTGATGTTATTCATCAAGTCTCTTATGATTGAATTGGTGCTTTATCAGATTGTTGTTTTGAGCCTACATGTTAACTGTGACATGCAATCTTACTTTGTGATTTTCTTTGGGGATATTGACAGTGGGCTCTTTGGAGAGTCTCTCTTCTTTAAAGGACTTTGATGTTCTGATCTTGGCATGAGAAATATGAGACTGTGACTTGATTGTTTATTTTTTCATTGAAAACATGTCCAATGTAGTTGGTCTCAAGATTTGGAGTACTTGCAAATATGCTTACCACTCATGATTTTGACCATTGAATTCATTTTCTTTGATTCAATACTACTATTTATTTTGATCACTATAACACTTATGTTTATCTCTTTCTCTTTTCTACTAGAATTCTTATTTACTTTCTGGAAGTTTTCATTATTACTTTATCTAGTTGCAGTTTCCATTGTATGCTCAGGGTGACAGTCAGAATGTATTCATCTAGAAAATCTGTGATGATAGGATGATCCCCTTGAACAAGAGCTTCTTCTAATTGATCTAAAATTACTTGTCCTTTAATAGCTTTCCAGTCTACGTATACAATGTCAAATTAATTGATAATCATAACCCATTTAGCAGTGCATCCAATAAGAGCATCTTTAGACAACATATATTTTAATGGATCAATCTTTGCAACAAGTTGTATCTTATGATTAATCATATAGTGGCACAAATTTTGTGTATAGAAGACAATGACCAAACAAGCTTTTTCAATAGATGAGTAATTCAATTCATATCCCACTAGAGTTCTGCTGAAATAAAAAAATGGCTTGCTATTTTCTATTGTCATCTAACTGTGCCAAAAGAGCACCTACTGCAACTTTAGTAGCTGATATGTACAAAATTGGAGGTCGACCTAGAACAAGAAAAGAAAGCACTGGAGGATTATCTAGATACCCTTTTAGTCATTCAAATGCCTTCTGACACAGGAAATCCCACTAAAACTTGACATCTTTGCGTAGTAGGTGAGAAAAGGAATGTACTTTATCAACCAATTGTGACATGAATCTCTTGATACACTAAAGCTTGCCTTGTAGATTGTAAAATTGTTTTAATTTCCTGGGGGGATGACATTCCCAAGATGGAATTTACTTTCTTTGGAACTACTTCTATGCCTCTGCATGATATAATATAGCCTAACAATTTTCTGGATTGGACTTTGAAGCCACATTTCTTGGGATTGAGTTGAAGCTTGTACTTCTCCAATATTTCAAAGATTGTTGTTAGGATGGAAATATGTGATTTATTCATCTTATATTTTTCCCAAAAGGTCATCTTCATAATCTTCCATAATAACATGTAGAAGGTCATGAAATATTGTGTTCATTTCTCGCTGATAGGTTGCTCGTGCATTTTTAAGGACAAAGGGCATGAACTGATAACAAAATGTGCCCCAAGGAGTTGTAAATGTAGTTTTGTGTTGATCTTCTGGTGCTATTGTGATCTTATTATACCCAAAGAAGCCATCCATGAGGGACAAAATCTCATGTCCAACAGTCAAATTCACTATGATATCAATGTTTTGGTAGTGGAAAATCATCCTTAGGACATGCTAAGTTCAAGTCTCTAAAGTCTCTACAAATGCATATGCCTCTGACAGGCTTACCTACCGGTACAATTTTAGAGACCCATTCAGGATAATCAATAGGTCTGATGATCTCCGTATCAAGCATTTTTTGGAGTTTGACCTTGACTAAAAAAGCAACTTGTGGATAGATCTTGTGTAACTTTTTCTTGTAACCTTTAGATCAACAACAAGATGATGTAAAACTAAATATGTACCTAGTCCAGGCATATCTTTGTAGTTCCAAGAAAAAATGATTTGTGTTTTCTTGAGGAACTCAGTCATATCCTTTCTTTCTTGATCATTGAGTGATGCTACAATATATGTGACCTTTGGATTTTCTTGTGTGCCAACATTGATTGTTATTGTATCTTCTATCATAATGGAAGATTTTTTTGGTTGTAAAGTAATAAATGGTAGGTCAAATTTTCCCTCCTCTAGCGCGTCAGAGAGGTTTTCACTAGAGGAGACGTCCTTTATTTTACTTTTTTCTTCATCCAAAGGTGCCTTTGAGAGGTTTTCACTAGGGGATGTCTTATCATTTTTTTTTTTTTTTTTCATTTTTGTTCCTAAGAGTGTTGACATGGCTACCGAAGTAGGCTTGCTCTTCATAGTGAATTTGATGTTTGTAGTCTCATAGATTCTTAAGTCCAAAGAGTGTTGACACTGCCTCATTTGAATCGCATATGTCCAAGGAGGGTAGTGAATCTTTTTTATCCCAATCAATTAGCTCAGGGTTTTTGAGGGGAAGATTAGGGGATGAAAGGTTAACTTCTGTAATGGCAGGGACATGGGTATAGTCATGAAGGTCATTTTCAACGTACTGGAAAGGTACTTCAAAGAATTATTCTTCAGTGTATGAATCACATTCAACTAAGAAATAGTCCTTAACAAAGTTCATCTTAGTTTCTAAGGAGCCCAATCCTTTTCCACGTGGATAAACTTTTGCTTTAATGAGGGTCCTCCTTCCTTTTTCATTTCCTCCACTTGACTAGTACCATGATATCCCATGATTTCAACAATGGGTGTGGCTTTTACATACTTGTCCTTAGGGAAGGTTACTGGTTTCTCTTCTTATTCCTGTAACATAAGAAAATAGAGATTGATTGATTTTTAGGGTTTGTTATTATCCTATGTTACATTTGAAAGATTTGATTTGTTTGTTTATTGAAATGTAGGGGGTAAATAGCATGCTCTCCTTCTATCCTTAGATGTACAAATTAAAGATACAAACTGATTAATCCAAAATGGAAGGATCAATGCATAAATGAATCAACCATTTGGAAATAAGGACAAAAAGGAAGATCTTAAGTACTCGTTTATTTATTTGAATGTGAAATAGATTTAGAAAGATTAAAGACCTTATTTGAAATAGATAGGAGAGTACTAACCTTGAAATGTTACAGATATGAAGAATGTTATTTTCTTAAGCCTATGTTGAGTTTCTGGAAAATCTGAGACCTTTTTTGAAATAGATAGGAGAGTACTAACCTTGAAATGTTACAGATATGAAGAATGTTATTTTCTTAAGCCTATGTTGAGTTTTTGGAAAATCTGAGACCGGATCTGGAATAGAAATGCAGAGACAAACAAAACCCAAAATTCTTTTTCCATTCTGACACAATTCCAATTTGTACCCTCAAGTCAATGTCACCATTGACCCAGAATTTCCATTTCTGACCTAGGGCAGAATCGACCTAAAAAGTCTCAGACTGATATTCTATTTTTAGATCCTGAAAGTTTACCAAAAAGGGTATCCAAATCTGCATCCTGATATGTTGTTCTGAACCTGTACCTACAATAAAAGTGGTTTGTTTGTTAGGGGGGAGGGTTTGCCTTGGTCAAACCCCAGTTTTGGAATTAACCTTAAAGTATAATTGGAATTGCATAAATAAAACAAAGTACATAAACAAATTCACCTTGCTTGTAGAAGTCCTTGTGGCGGATTTGAATCTGTGAATCCACAAGTATGTATGCACCAAAAAGGATGTAAAACGTAGAATGTAGGATGTCTCCAATCAATTGATTGTAGATCTTAAACACCAATCTTGAATGGATTCTTGAATTGGAAGAGGCTTGGAGGAATGTGGATGGAGAAATCTTCAACAAGAAGGCTCCATGGAGCTTGAATCCTTCAATAACCACCAATGGATCTCCTTGATGAAAATGAGTGATTGAGAAGTGCTTGAGAATGGATGAATGCTTAAATGGCTACTTGGCTTGCTTCAAATATTGTTTCTTCGCCTTTGGATCTCACTCTTCAAGTCTTTGAATTACAATGATGATTATAGCTTATGTGGTTGATGATGGTTAGAGGAAATGAGAGGAGAAAACCTCCTTTTATATGAAACTAAGGCACAATCCTCTAGAGAGGCCGACATAGAAGAATTAAATTCCAATTGGAACCATGTCCCTAGAAGAGGACCTATATTAAATACAATTTAGGATTTGTTGTTTCGAAGACCAAAACAACCGACCCAAAAGCGGGAATTAACTTTTTCCAAAGACCGACATCCGGAAACCCTGAAATTATGAAATTTGAATCCCAGGCCTGGAAAAGGTTGATTGTGACCTAGGTCAAGGTCGAGGTTGAAATTGAACCAAAAAGTTCAACCTTGACCCTGAGGCCAAAGTCCCAATTTTTCAGTCTAGGGTGCCAGAAATAGGTTGGAAAAAAGTGGAAATGGGGCAGAACAGGGGGATAAAGCCATATCAAAGTCAGGAACCCATTCAAAGCACTTGACATGATCCCAAACCACTTACTCGGAAGGATAAACCAGTCTACCATGGAAGTGCTTCCATTTTCCAACTATACATTTAGCCCCCACTTTAGCAAGAGTATGGACTCAATACAGACTCTTGGTAAAGGAGATCACAAAGAATAAATAATCTTATTGGAATCAAAAGGGACAAAAAAATCCTCAAGCCCCCAAGGGACTTAATTATTTATCAACCCTAAGATCATGATAAGAGAGACATCACAGGTTAAGGAGAAAGAGAGAGGGTGTGGTTACCTTGCCCAATGAAAACTTATGTCCCATTGTGAACCACACAAGGAAAAAAAGTGTAACTGGAAAGATGGAGTTGAACCGCCTAGTGAATGTGGCTACTCACTAGTCAACCCATCAGGGAGATCTGTTCTTAAGGACACCTTCCAACCTTAAGGGATCAAAACTTTGTAATTTGAAACTGGAGGGATCAAGAGATCCATGTAAATTTAAACTAGAGGGATCAAGAGATCCTAAAAGTAAAATATCCATGCTTTAAGGATTAGTCTTTAATCCATAAAGGGAAAAAAATTTTAAGTCTTGAAAATATTTTGAACGTGTGTGTGTGTGTGCAAAAAGTGAGTAGAGCGTATGCCCCCATGTTAAAGTCATTTCTAACACTTTAACAGGAGAAATGGATTTGACAGAAACATAAACAACTCTACTGATTACGTTTCCACTATGAGATGCCCCCAAACAAAGACAAATCAAGGGAAATATCACATAAACATACAAAGAACACATAAGGGATCTACCTACTGTGGTGTAAATATGATCATAAGATAACATGTACATATAGATATGATATTATTGCAAATTAATTGACATCATTCCCCAAAGAAAGCAGAACTACAATCATAATGGAGGAAGAGTTAAGAAGAAGCATATTTTCGGACCACAACATGGAGACCAAAAATAATTAGTTCTACCATGTCGTAGATTCAAGTGGACTACACAAGGAAAAAATTTACGAACAATAGCACAACATAACATGAAAACTACATATAGAAGAATAGAGATACATATTGAGGAATTATACAACATGTTTGATTCCTTTTATCACCTTGCACCAACAAAGTAACAAGGGTCGTATAAAAGAGTCTAACCAACATTTAGCAGACACATTATGGGAGAAGCACAGTACAACATGCAAACACAAAAAGGGCTACCATGAAGGATAATCCAATCAGGCACATCGCCTACTCTCCCCATCTCAGTTTGTATCATTTAGGGAAGTTAGGCAACTCACAAGAGGGACTATATCCAATACAGTAGGAATAATAGCCAGTTCCAAACAAGGATCCTCTTGAGAATCGCGTTGCTCGATACTAGGTGTAATTGTCAATTGAGTTGAAAGCATACAAGGTAAGTCAGTATCAAGATCAATGGTCTCATATTCATCACTAAGATGAATAGGATCACCTAGAGTATCCTCCTCATAAAGATTAATTAAAATGGGATCTAAGATGTCATCAAGACTAACGCATCCAAGAGACCAAAGCTAACACAATTATGCCCCCTAGACAAAGATAAAGACCAATTCCAGACTGAGGCAACAAGGAAAAGGCATGATGGAGAGAGGCTAAGTTTTGATGACATGTGCTAAAAAATAAGGGTACAAAGGCCTCAAGTAGTGCCTGTTTCCAGGTTTTCACCAAGGCACTTTTTTCAAAAAAATTTTAATTTTTGAATTTTTTGTATTTTTGGAATATATAATTTTTTTGAAGATACATCAAAGTGCCTATTGCTAGGTTTTCACTAAGATGATCATTTTTTCAGGACATTTTCTGATTTTTAGAATTTTTGACAATATATCATTTTTTGGGATTTTTTTAGGACCAATAATTATGTACAAAGGATGCCCCCAGACAGAATGAGAATCATGGATAGAACTTCTTTAGGTGCAAGAAATTGATAGGATCAGGGAGTTGCTCTTCCTCTGTTGTAGACATTAAATAAGCACCTGACCCAAAATTTGTTGTAATGATGTAAGGTCCAAGCCAATTAGGTTCAAATTTTCCCTTTTGATCTCTATGTTGTTGATTCTTGGGATTTTCACATAGGACAAGATCTCCCACTTGGAATTCTCTAGGGAGAACCTTTTTGTTGAAGGCTTTGGTCATGCACTTTTGATAAATCCTCATATGGTCAAATGATGCTTGATATTTCTCATCTAGAAGTTCTAGCTCTTGAAGTCTCATGGCGCGGTAGTCTTCATTTGTAACTAGACCTTTGAGGGAAACTCTAAGTGAAGGAATCTCAACCTCCAAAGGTAACACTGCTTCAGCGCCATATGCAAGGGAAAAAGGAGTAGCCACAGTAGGAGTATGAATACTTGTTCTATAGGCCCACAAAGCCATATTTATCTGTAAGTGCCAATCTCTACCATTCTTACAGACTGTTCTATGTAAGATTTTAAGAATGGTTTTGTTTGATGCCTCTGCTTGACCATTTTCTTGCGGGAAGTAAATGGAGGACCAATGTTTTTTAATATTGAATTTTCTTGCAGATTTGTTTAAGGTCCTTATTTTTGAACTGGCCTCCGTTGTCAGTGATAATATCAGAAGGCACTCCATATCGACAGATGATATGGTTCAAAATGAATAGAGAGACTGTCTTTCTTGAGGCAACAGAAAGTGGGACAACCTCTACCCATTTAGTGAAGTAATCAATAGTAGTGATAATAAACTTGTGTCCACTTGATGAGTTGGGATGAATCTGCCCAACAATATCAAAGGCCTAGCATTGAAATGACCAATGAAATATAGAAGGAATGAGCTCCCTACATAGATCATGTATCAGGTTACTATGTTTTTGACACTTTTCACATGACTTTGCAAAAGCTACTGCGTCAATCTGCATCATAGGCCAATAGTACCCCACCCTAAGAAACCTTCAGGCCATGGCAAGACCATTGGAATGTCCCCCACATATGCCCTCGTGGATGTCAACTAATGCTTGGTCAGATTCTTCCTTTTCTAAGCATCTAAGAAGTGTTCTATCTAGACCCCTCCTATACAAATCACTAGATATAAGGGAATGGCAAGAGGCATTTCAGGTAAGATTTCTACATTTAGTTCAGTTAAAAGTTTCAGGAATAATACCATCACAAAGGTATGAGTAAATGGCACCGTAACGGGATGACTCGTGACCAACAAGGGTACAAATGACATGGCTTTCTAGGGATTCATAGATAGGGTGATGTAGCTCTTCCACCAGGAATTCAAATCTGGATTCATGTTTCCCTAACTGATGGAGTGAAGCAAGTGTAGCCATAGCATCAACCGCTTTGTTTTTTTCTCTAGGGATTTGTTGAAACATGACAAATGTGAAGTATTGCTTCAAGGAATCAACCATTTACTTATAAGGTACCCATTTCTCATTTTTTGTTTGATATTCATCATTAACTTGGTTGATTATCAGCTATGAATCCTCATAAATGTGTAACTCTTTGATTTTCCATTCTATGGCCATCTTAAGTCTATTTGTTAAAGCTTCATACTCAGCAATGTTGTTTGTACATGGGAACAATAACTTATAAGACTTAGGAATCGTGTACCAACAAGGAGAAATAAACAACACACTTGGTTCAATAAGCACTAAAGATCTATCTTGAAATTAGCTAGGGAGATGATCAAGTACCTCATCCTTAGGCACCTCAGAGAGGTTTTCACCCTTGGATACGTCATTTATTTTTACTTTTTTGGGTTCTGACACTGCCACACAGTGGTTTTCGCCATCAAAACTCCTATTCTTTTGATTTTATTTTCTTTTTATCTTGTGACTAAGGTACTTGATGTCTGGATCTGTCATGCTGGTAGCTGGTTCGCTGGTGGAAGAGAATATGGGTTCAAGGGCATTTAGGTAATAGGCTATCTCATAATCATTTTGAAATGTTAAGAGCTCAGGTTCTTGATAGCGTTGGGACCAATCAATGAGGTTAGGATGAACATGAGGCAGGTCAACGACTGGTTCAAGGTTATAAATGTGAATGATATTGTACACCTCTCTCTCCGGTCTCCCACAGCTTTCCAAAGGTGGGGGTTAGTAGCAAAGATTCACGAATGAATGCAGATCAAGTATACAATAACTACTAAACGAATAACATAAACGTGAGCAATAAAATGTACAAACAAGAGAAAGGAAGACAAGTAAATGCAAACCCCTCGATGCTTGAAGCTTCTATTGTTTGTCTCTACTCCTTTCGAAACGCTGTTCTTGATGCTCAGTATTGGCGGGGCAGCGTCTATGACTTGAGAAGCGTCAAGAATTTGATAATTGAAATGTGTGTGTGTGATCGCAAGATGGCTTGAATGCTAGAACCAAACTGAC